>JBCJKH010050979.1:0-53398 GCA_039877255.1 Loriculus beryllinus | reverse complement strand
AAAAATAAAGCAAGAACACAAATATTTTTTAATGTAATATTTGCTTGCTTCTCCTTACATATTTATAAAATAGAAGATTAAAATCACTTTTATTTACATGCAGAGTTTTAATTTATCTGAGATGTTTCAGTAGATGTAGCAAGAAAAATTATTATTATTATGATTGCTATTATTATCATTATAGTTGCCATAATAGTCACTATCAGTACCAAGTACATGACAAAAATGTGCTAGACAATCATTTTGATAGCTGTGTTAAAAAAGATGTGGAGTAAACTAGAAAAATAAATCTCACCAACACTTGAATGCTATGCTGTTGCTTAGAATACTAGTTCACTAAATTGCTATACTTCCAGAATGCTCTTTCTGAAGAATTCACTAAAAAAAAAATCTATACTAATTACACATACAAATATTCACTGATGACACGCAGAAGATGTCTTTCATATTGGTATTACAATATATTTAATAGATTAATTTCTCACTTGCCTTTATTTATTGATTCTACTCTGAATAAAAAAGAAAAAAGCCTTCTTGTCACTTCAGGTAAGTCTAGAGTAGAAGAATTTGATAGAGTTAAGTTTGAAAGTCCTACCAGTATAGAACTATGTCTCTGAATATATGGACTTAAACATCCATCTTAACAATATTTATCTTCTTGCAATGATTTGCAGATCTCTGATGACCAGTTTCAGAAACAAATTTACATATATTTCTCTGTTTTATTCACTTAAATTATATCTATATTTTGATTCCTTATCGACTTTTCAAAGTCAACTTAAGATCTCAATTTATCCATGGGCTTTGTTGGCCTAATGTTTTCTATCACACTTAATCCACTAATTTTAAAGAGAACTGTTTTCCCAGAAAGTTTATCTTAAATTCCTGTATTAGATGACACCTCCAATTTACCAAGAATAACAAGTTGCCAAAACAGGTTAGAAGCAGACCTCACAGAAGTGCACTCTGATGTGTGACTAATCTGGAGCAGAAAGGGGTAGAATAGGATCTGTAGAAGTTTCTAAAGGTAGGTTACAGATATTGCGTGACATGGATAACGACATCTTTCATAATTTTTACTGGTATAAATTAGAACTTTAGATGGAGATACACTGGTATGAAATTAAAGTAGATGAGAGCAGAATCAGACTTCAAGGGTGAGTGAAATTTTAGACATTTTTATTCAAAAATCCTGAGGCCTTGCCTGCTTGACTGGAGATCTGTGTTGGTCCCGATCCTCCTGCAGCTGTGCTCAGATGATGTCCACTAAAATGAGAAGGAGCTCTGTGTGCACAAGAGCTGCCAGAGCGGGCTGAGCTGGGCAGGAGATGAAAGCTGGCAGGCCGGATCCAGACCTGTAGCACAGGCAGTGTGGGAGGAACGCCTCCACGAAGCACCTCTTTGTGGGGGATGTCAAACAGGGGCAAATATGTCCAAACCCTGCCAGCTGCTGCTACCACCCAAGAAGAAATGCCTGCCGATGGGATGTGTAGGCAGCTGGAGCTGGAAGGGGCCTGGGGGAAGGAAGGAGAGGGTCCAGGAGCTGGGGGGAGCCCAAGCATGGAGGGGGGAGAGACCCAGGGGATGGCGTTTCAGACCCCAAATCTCTTCTTCTTGCTCTCACCCTGTCCTCTTGCAGTGCAGCTTTTGCTCTTATTTCAGTGTGAAAACCCGCTGCTGCTGTTATCCCAGCTGGTGACGCATAACCTGATTTTAACCCAAAAAACCCCCCATCTGAATTGTGAACTTCTAAACCCAAGCTGCTAACGCGCTGCTGTGAGGCTGGTTTGTTTGACCTGAAGCACCACTTTGGTATTGCCACTCTGTGGCAAGCTGACACTTTGCAGTGATAGACTGGAATCCAGTTTGAAGCGTTATGAGACCCTTGTTGGAGCTTCTGCCTTTGGTGAAGGGAAAACTGTGCTCCATAAAGCCATGCTTTGATGCCCCTGGCTCCAGTTTGTAAGAATTTCTCCTTGATTTTGCTCAGTTGCATCATGCATTGCAAAGGGGATTGCTGTTCTTGGCACTGATCAAAGCAGCGGATTTCGCTGGAGAAAACAACAGATGTGTCCAAACCGTAACTGCCGAGCAGGAAAAGGCCCCAAATAAGGTGTGTTTCTGAAATCCTGCTCCCCCTGCCATGTTTTTCACATAACCTTCATCTTTCTGGTGAGCCGAATCAAAGACCTGCACTTGGAACTGTTGCTGAACCGCGGGCTGTGTGAAATTCAGATCTCTGCCGTGCTTTTTGGGGATATCTAGGCTTGGAAATGTGGAATACCTGTGTTTTCCCCAACTTCTTTCATTCTCAAAGCCCAGCCCGGTGCTCTTTGCAACCAATGTGTGGGAAACCACCCACCGCTGAATGCAAACACCTCTGAGGCATGGCACAGTTACGCTGTGTAGCGGCTCAGCTCTGGGGGCAAAGGCACCTCCGTGGTCATCTACACATTGAGCTGGATGTGTTTGGTGTCATTGTGGAGGGGTAACACACGAATCACAGCCAGGGGCGGGCAGGAGCGTTTTCCAAGGTGTTTGCAGGATGGGTGGGAAGATTCCCAATTCCCAGGGGAAACTCAGCCAGGATCACTCATCTGTACTTTATTTCTCTCTGTCCTGCATCACACTGTGCATGGCTGTGGGCTTCAGCGGGGCTGAATGAATGTGCCTGATCCGAACCCTAAAGTTTACAGATGATACCTCCCCTTACAGCATTCCTAATGAAATTATTCCCTACCTGTAATTATATGGCTAAAATAGTAAACATGGGCATTTCTGAGGATGGTAACTGGTAGTTAGAGGAATGGATGTCAGGGCTCCTGGTCGGCTCCTGACTCTCCCATGAACTTCCTGTGTGTTCACTCTTCACACAGCTATCTCCACACATAGGCAACTAACTATCTCCACACAAAGGCAGCTTCAGCCCTGCCTTTGCCTGCTCTGCCTCAGGACAAGATGCTCAACAAACGCTGCTCGTGGCCTGGTTTGGATAAGCCCTGATCACCCGTGCACGAAGCTAATCCCAAAACCTTCAGCAATGAGATATGTTTGGGGTGAGCACCAAAAAGCAAATTGCTCCCTAAAGGAGAAAGAAAGGAAATTTGGAGCAGAAAACCCCAAATTGTTGTCTCGGGAGGTTTGACAACTGATCCCAAAATGTCTGTGGAAGTAAAACCCAACATCTGTACTCTGAACAGTTCTCTTACTAAAGGGAAAAACCTCTGAACAAGAAGAAGCACAAAAAGAACCCATTCTTCTTTCTGCAGTAACAGCCACACCTCTGATGTTTGCAGTACTGGGAAACGCTGCAGTGCCTTTTGAAGATCTTCAAAATCATTTTACAGTCATAGAATCACAGCATGGTTTGGGTAGGAAAGGACCTTACAATCATCCAGTTCCAACCCCCTGCAATGAGCAGGGATACCTCACACTAGACCGGCTTGCTCAAGACCCCATCCAACCTGGCCTTGAAGTCTCTTGTCTGACAGCACAAGCAGATGCTGTCCTTGAGCTGGGCACCTCCAGGTACTGAATAAGCATCTAAACCTTGAATAAGCACCCCCCTGTTCCCTGCTAACTTGTTGCCTTGCAGCACAAAGCCTGACAGGGAAAGTGAACCCCAAGGTCTCACCAGGGCCTTGCACAGAGCTGAATAGGGCAGGTGGAGGTGACACGTGGAGCTGGGCTTTGAGGACCAACCTACTCCTGCCTCAGAAAGTGCAGAGGAGAGTTTTCTGGTTTGGCAAATCCACTTCCCCACAGCTCTAAATATGAGACTTGCCAGTCTGGCTGTGTGAAAAGAGGCCACTGGATTGGAGGTGGAGTGAAATACAGCTTTGTAACACCAATAAATAAACCAGTAAGAATGCTCCGCATCTTTGCATCCGCAGCCCCAGCTGAAGCTGCTGTGGATAACCCTGCTGTGAGCTCTCTTGTTAAATACCAGCTCCAAGCTCACAGCCATAAAAATCACCTCTAAATGCTCACAGCCAGCCAGGCTGGACAAGGGGAAGGGATGATGGGCTGATGGAAAACTTTCACCCATAACAGAAAGCAAACCAAGCAGGGATGTTTCCAGGAGTTCATCACAAGAACTTTGTGACTGGTGGCATTCATTTGTGTCTCTTCTTTTCCCTTGCTCACAAAGCCCTGTGGGATGAGGCCTGACTTCTCCACATGGGAGAATGGAACCATCCCTTGTTCGGCACTGTTTGGAGGGCTGGTTGGAATTCATCATCTGGATATTTAGTTCTCTGCAGGGAGCTGGTCTTCCTGGCCCAGTCTCCTCTTTAGGGTAAGTATCAAGGAATATTGCTTTAGTGTATCTTCTGCACATCTGGGTTCCCTTTTAAAAGACAACCTTGGGAGGTTCCCAAGAACAAGTTCAAATGGCCAAATGTCAGCTCAGCAGACAAGATGGATATATCTGAACTGCCAAAGAATGAACAGCACAAAGAGTTTCAGAGAACTGGGTGTTTATCAGCAGAGGCAGAAACTGCCTGTGTAATGGGACAGCTTTTCTCTGCTGCTTTTAAAGACACTGGTATCTTAATAAAGTGGAGGTCCTTAATTGTCCCCCCCTCTAACCAACAGGTCAGCTAAGGACATCTCCTGAATCTCATTTGAAGGTGGGAGACAGCATGGCATGTTTGGAAGTCCACGTCTTCAGCCCTTTGTGAAAGGGGTGTTTGAAGGATCCTATGGAAGAAGCTCTGTGAAACTCAGCCACCTTTGCCAGCTCTCGTTCTGTCAGTTACCGACAGCAATGGCCAGAAATACAGCCCAATGCGGGATGTCTCAGTCATGGAACACTGAACGACAGTGTCATCAGCTGGTTTAAAACTCTTCCCTGATACCTGAGAAACAGACATTCCTTCTTAAGGGTGGGAGGGGGACACACACCAGAAAATCCCAGCAAAATAACTGTAATCTAGCACCTCTACGGGAGACAAAACTGGGAGCTTTTGTGGAGCAGCATGGAAGTAGCACCGGCAGTGCTCCTGGGTGAGCCCAGTTCAGAACTGGGACAGGGATGGGACTGGGATGGGTACAGGACTGGGACAGGCACTGGCACTTGACTGGGGCTGGGTTGAGACTGTGGCTGGGATTGGGGCTGGAGCTGGGGCTAAACTGGACTGGAACTGGGCTGGGGCTGGGCTGGGTTGGGGCTAGACTGGGACTGGCACTAGCACTGGCACAGGACTAAGACTGGGACTGGGGCTGGAGTTGGGACTGGAATTGGTACCAGGATTAGGACTGGCGCTGGGACTGGTACCGGGGCTGGGGCTGGGATTGGGACTGGGCGGGCTGCGGCCCCGCTGGGTGGTGCTGTTTGTTATCCCTGCACCGCCTGCACAAGTATCCCGTTTATAACATAAATGCAACCCAACGCCGCCTTAAACCACATGACACAGCAGCAGCCTGCGAGCGCCCATTAAAATCTCAATTTGGGGAAATTGATTCTACCTCTGAGCAATTGCCGTGCAATTACTCCAACAGGCAGCAATCAAGAATCACATCAAAACAACACCGAACTTTCATCTCCTGCCTTGCAACCACCACCACAACAAAAAGCACCTGTCTTGCAAAGACAGCCCGGTTTCCTCACACGTATCTGATATTTAGGAAGGGCAACGTGCAGGTCCCGACAGTGGAAGTAAGCCTGGACAGGCGTTCCTCTGCTTGATGCTTCTGAGATGTCCTGACCTGGGGCTATCTCCTGTCCTCCTTGCCTGGGGTTAGGGGCTATTGACAGACTCAGTTCATCCGATCCGACCTGCTCCAGATGTGGCTGTCCCTGCCCCTGTCCCACATCTGTCCAGTTGCTCTGCCCACCTCAGTGCTTGCGAACCCCCAAACGCTTTGCAACCACGGGATTTAAGGGAGATAAATCTTTGTTGTCTCTGCTAACGAAGCGCTCCGGTGTCGATAATCGCGATCAGCCCCGTGATGAGCTATTTAACGGGAAGGGCAGAATACCGGGAAGGTATTTTCAGTTCTCGCCAGTGGTCTGCAAGGAATTACTCGACTGACTTAGCCCAGCAGGGTGCATTTTTAGTGGCAAGCATCAGAAGGGAGGATAAATGAATAACCGCATGGCTAGTACCAAGCCGGACAGAGGGAGCGCGCTGGGCAGGGAAAATGGGAAAGAATCGAGGTTTCCTTATAAAAGCGGCTCGGGAGGAGAAGGAGGAGGCAGCCGGCGAGCGGACCGACGGGGGAAGGGCCATGCAGGGGCCGGGGCAGCATGCGGGGATCCCGGCTTCCCTCCTTACCTTGGCGGCCGCATCAGCCTCTCCAGCCCGCCGCGGGGGTCGGTGCGAGGAGCGGCGGCTTGGATGGGTTTCTGTTCCGGGAGAGGTAAAGCACCCACCGATGAGCCCCAATAAAACAATGCAGGACAGCACCGCGGAGCCCGAGGGCTGGCGTGGCTGTGGCTGGGCACGGCCGGCGGGCAGCACCCCCACACCCCGGCCCCGCGGGGTGCAGCGCGGCCTCGCTCAGCGGGACGCGGGGAGCCGCATCGCCCTCCCGGAGCATGTGAGAGCAGCCGAGGAGATAGAGCCAGATAGGGAGGTCCCCTCCTTCCTTCCCTCCTTCCTTCCCCCCCCTTCTTCCCTCCCTCCGCACAAGCTGAGCAGCGTCGTTAGCATATGCGGAGGGAGGGCGGGCGCAGCCCCGGGCGGAGGGGGAGCAGTGGGGGTCCACGATGAACACCCCCCCCCCCCCCATGTACCTCCTCTCCCTGTGCAGGGAAACAGGGATGGGAGGAGTGGAGGGGGGTTTGCAGGGTACCCGGAGGGATGGGGATGCTCCACCTGCAGCCGGGGGTATGGAGGGGAAGGTGGATTTGGAGGGCACCTCCTCTCCGGTGGATGGGGTGCGTATAGGAGCTGAGAGCATCTTTGTGTTGTCAGGGATTGTGGGGGTCGGGAGTGGGAAGAGGACCCTCTGAAGCGTTGTGTGCGTGCAATGGGGAAGGGATGGAGACCCCAGGCTCTAGCAGCACCTTGGTGTAGCCCCCCCCCCCAACACCCAGTGCTGCCAGTGTACCAGCCTCCCCCTCCAGCCTCCTCCACCATCGGGGTGAGCCCTCATCTCCCACCGAGGCCTGGGGGGGTGGGACGACCCATTTTGGCATGCATGGGTACCAGGGTGCCTGCTTTTCTGCTGCTGTGATGGGAAAGCTTTGGGTGCAAGGCTGTGCCAGCCAGAGTGTCAGACACACAATTAATTACTGCAACCCCAGAGCCACAAACACGCTGAATATGCTGTCACCGTAGTGCGTGGTTAATAGCAGCCCTTTGCAAAGTGTTTCTTTCTCCCTTTTTTTTCCCAGTGCAAGAGACAATCGCAGCCAGCACACAACAGCTCTCCTCTGCTTGATTAAGTCAGCAGCGAGGACAAAATGTGCCCATACAGCTCAGGCTTAAGGAGGGATTGGAGTGTGTGTTAGATACAAATTAGAAAAGGGATGTGATTTAATCACAACAAATCTAAACGGCCCTGCTACAGAAACCCTGCCATCAAAGAGGTTTCTTCTTCTTAAAGGTGAGTGCTATTAAGTGTGTAGTCCTGACAAAGAAACAACATGCTTGGGGATTGAATTGTTGTAGCAGGAGCAGAGAAAAGGCTGGGAGAGCTTGATGTATACCAGATAAGTTATCAGCTATCGAAGGAACGGTTTCCTTCCGTAATAATTATTTGCAAATCAGTTCACAGATTTGGATGCTGCTGTGTCTGGACAGTATAGCACAGACAGAGACACTTCTGTCAGGCCTGGGATGCAGCACAGACAGGAAACCAGGCACAAACCCTGACTGAGAGAAGGTAAACTGCTTGTTCAGAGGAGCCCAAGTGAACGCAGCAGACAAAGGAGGCGGGAGGAGGGGGGGGGAAGAAGTGATGGTAAGCCCAGGCCTTCTTCCTGCAGGTGTGCTCAGTGGGTCGGGCTCCAGTCCCAGGCTGTAAAATACCATACACTGGAGCGTTACTAATCCGAGCACTCGGGGACAGTGCCACCCCTGCTCGAGGGGGACGTCGCAAACACACCGGCTATGGCTGTGCTGTGGAAGTGCTTCCCTGAGAAGGCAAAGCACAAGGAATGCTAATGTACAGGGTGCTGGAAGTGCCTTGGTAACAGTGGCACATGGCCGTGACGGCAGCAAATTGGTGCTTAGCCTGGTTCCTGTTGGGAACAGGGAGCCCTGGAGCAGGCAGGCTCCAGCAAAGCACAGCTGCGCTTGTGGGAATGCTCAGAAGTCTCCGCTGGCCACTTCCCACAGCTCTTATCAGCGTGCTGTTAATCTTTGGCATCGCAACAGGAGTTGGCACCTTCAGTTCCAGGTGCAAGGTGCATGTCTTTGACCTTGCCATTTCCTCCATGAACACCCAGCAAGGTGTAGGTGTACGTGTAGGTGTAATGGCACCCTCCATGGGCGCCCTCCTGCCTGAGCTTCACCCCTGGGGTGAGGGCAACACCCAGCTAACAGGCGCTGGTGTAGATGCAGCAGATAGATAACTGTGGGCTGTGAGAGAAGAGAAGGACTTGATGGAGAGTGGACTTTTGGCCTTTTAGATAGGCTCCAAGTGAAGCAGTGTAAATTTGCTCCGAGGTGTAAAGTACATCCGGGTAAAAATGAAATCCAGAATATTCAGATTTCCCTGTTGTTTGCTTGTCCTGTGAATCCCCAGTTTAGTGCCTGTGACTGGTTTCACCTACTTGTACTGAAGATGAATTTTTCCCTCTTGCTGCACAGGGACCCACTTGGCCGCAGACCAACCAGAGCAATAGTGCCAGTACACGTTGTCCTTCCAGAAATGATAAAGACAACACGACCGAGTAGGCAGTTAGAGGAGGAGCTTGGCTGTGAGAGAAGAGGGATGGTAATGCAAGATCCATCCTCAGCAGGCAGGTGGCTGTCCCGAGGAGCAGGAAGGTTCAGGTGACTTGGGGAACGTCGATGGGTTGTGGCACGTGGCAGAGATCACTCCAAAGCTCACTGTAGCCAATGGAAGTCATCTTCAAGTGGTCGTGGGCATCACCAGGTTGAGATGCAGGGGCAATGGAGAGTATGAGATGCACGAGCTTTCCATTTACCATTTTTATCCATGCACAAGAGGCACGTAAACCTGTTGTTTTGAAGCTGTTTTCCATGCTGCAGCTATCTTCATTGACCTCTAAAAGATCTGGCTGATCCTGATCTTGAGATGAAAGATTGCCACCTCACAGGCCATGAACACCCATCCGTGAGATTAGGCTCTGAATTATTAATACAATCAATGACTACCTCTTTTCATCCTAGAAGAGGCACAAAGGAAAGCTACAGGGGCCCTGAAAGGGAGGGAAGGAGGATTCTCAAGCAAGGGGGGAGAAGTCACCAGTGGGAACTGGTTTTCTTTGGGTGGAAACGCCTCCTGTGTCTGTTTTATTTTGGAGCAGGAACAATGGCACTATTCAGGAGGTGACAACCCAGCTGCAATGGTAGGGCTGAGGGTGGCACTGAGAAACCCCCTGTGAAGGGTCTGTGCCTAAGGAGGACATCCTTCCTTTCAGCCCCTTTCCTGTACTCAGTGCATCATGGGCTAAACCAAAATGGGGTCCCCAAGAGCCTAACTGCAGAGCTAAAGGATGGAGAACCATTGGGGAGAGGAAAGGCTGGAGAACAAAGAGATGGGTTTATCCTTCCAGTGCTACAAAGCTCCTGACATTTACACTGTCACCCATCACTGTGACCCTCAGGCAGCTGACAGGGCCTGTGTTTTGTGGGGTGTGTTTAAGCTCTCTATGGGGTTTCTTCCCCATGGGGAGGACGTGGATGTCTCCAGATGGGAGCCTGGCAGTGAACCGGTGAGGGATGAAGTGCAAGGCTATGCATTTGGTGCCCGGAGCATGGTTAGCATTCCCGTTTCCTTCCCCTGCGAATGGTGGAGGTGCTGCCAATGTGTGCTGTTTGGTCTCTTGTTCTGTTCTTCACACTTTTCCTTGGCTTGGGCCTGACCTACCTATTTGGGCTACTTCAGTAGAATTGGTTCTTTTCTGCTCTTTTCCCTGTTGCATTTGGGAGGAAGGTACCAGGTCCCCATCCCATCAAAGAGCAGAGGGGAGGCTCAACTCCCCAATCCTGAGCCCCATGTGGAAAATGAAGCCAACTGGAAACCAAAAATAAAACATTATCTTCACTCCATTTTTCAAGAGGTTAAAAAAAAAAAAAAGTGCTATTGTGCTAACAGAGCTATTCTTTCTGGGTAGATAATGCAAAGCATTGCCTCAGAGCTGGCCAAAATACGCGAGCCTTTTTTATCCTCTCATTTTCATTAAAGTTCATATCAACATTGCAAATACGATAAGAAAAGAAGCGTACAGATACAATTATGTAGTGCTTTGTGATCGCAAACAGATTCTGTAATCCCTACTCAGGGGGGTTTTGAGCTGAATTTAGCTTGCAGCATAAAGCTAAGCTCAGCCAAGACTGCTCTCCTACTCTGTATGATCCTCATCTGCGCTCCGGTCACACGAGAGGCCCATGACAAGCCAAGCAAAATCTCACAGATGCATCAGCTGCCCTGGCTGGGGACCAACCCCCTTTGTCCTATGCAGCCATTTATTAATATTCTTCTATCTGTTACTTTTTGAATTGATGCTTGCTTTAATCATCAAAACCTGGTATCGGTTCAGTTGCAGCCTGAGCAATAAGCGCACAGGGTGGGTACTGAGAAACACCAGAAGTCCTTTCTGTGGCCAGGTATTGCTGTAGAAAGCATTTAAGCATTGGTTCAAGAGACCTTATGGTTCTACCACATCAGGAGTTCAACACTGCTGAAAAGCTGCATGCAGGCACGGCGCTAGCGGAAAATGGGAAGATCTGGCAAAGACCACATGGAAAAGACTGTTGAGCTTCATATCTCTGATGAACCTCTCAGTGGCTGCAGCTAAGGAGTCCTCCTCACCACGGCTAGGAGTGAGCATTTACAGGCTCGGACCTCATCATCAGTGTCTTCTCCCAGGTCCCATGGGCAAAGGCAGGATCCTGATGGAAATATTCCTTCTCCCTTGCCTGTGCTTCTAAACCATCTGACCTCAAGGGGTTTGCAGCAGGCATGGGAGCAGTCATTACATTCAGCATGGCCATCCTATGTTTAAATTTAGGCATGAGCTGCACTACCTGGTGGAGTGGGAGCCTTAGTGCATCATTTATAGCAGAGCAGCCCCTATCACTTCTATGGACTCAGTGGAGCGATGCAATCCACAGCAAACATTAAATTCAGTGCCCTGCTTCACACAGATAAAGCTATAGAGACGGAGAGATGGACAGGAGTCAAGTGCATCTGGGCTTCTGGGGAGCAGCCCCAGCTGCTCATGCCTTCCGCTGTCATTCCTTGACTACCTCGCAAGATGGAAAGAGCAAAAGATATAAGGTCAGTGGCAAGACAACAGACCCTCAGCAAAACCAGCCCCTTGATGTGGCACAGAGCTCTACCTCAATTTCCAGACAGCTGCTAGATTAGAGAATCATTTTTATATCATCACATCTCCTCCAGCAATCTGCAAAGAGCGGCTTAGGGAGGCATTTGGCTTTTATGTGAATTTAGGCTGCAGTTTGTAAAAGTGCTTCGTTCCTAAAATACAGATGAGGTTTACTGCAGAGCCTAGTACATTAGAGGAAAATCTGACCTGGGGGTCCCCAAAATGTCACCTGCCAAGCAGTTTGGAGAACCTGAGCCTCCCCAGATAATTCAATCCCGTTAGGTGCTCTGTGCAAGACACCAGCCTGTGTAGTCTTCAGTTCAGAAGAGAGAGTGTTGGGGGAAAATGAAATTCAATTGGAAAGGATTTTGGTGTTAACTTCAGTTTTAGTCACTTTCCAAGCTGATGACTTAAATCTAGAAAGAGTAATGGAAGTTGGAGCTCCAAAGAGCAAATGAGCCCCTTCGTATATGCTGCCATCTCCCCTCTCCAGGACCAGCCACTCTCCCCTTGCTGCTGCCAGTGGCTCTGCTCCAGTGCCTCCTCACCAGGGGAATACAAATTGGACAGCACTGAAGCATATGGAGGGGAAGAATGCTCAGCTGTGAATTTCGGGGATGGGTATTATACAAACCCAGCCACCAGCACATCACCTTTTCAAAGGCTTCAAATCCGCTACAAATTGCTTCTGAATGACAATGGGAATTTCTCGCCCTTCACAGAGCCCCTTATATTAGCATCTTTATTGGAATAAACTAGCTAATTTCTCCGGTTGAAGGGCTGGTCTGGAGAATCCCTAATTCCAATTAGATGGATATTCATCAGCACCCTGATGCTTGCAGGGCAGCAGGGAATGCTGCTGTCTGGTCTGGCGAGTGGCTCGCCACCTGCCCAAATCCGGATCAGAGACAAAGAGAAGGGGAGCACTGAGTCCCTAGGGCCAGCAGCAAAGCAGGACATTGCAGGGACTGAGGGCTCTTTTAATCCTCAATTTGTTCTTTGTGACATTTGGTAATTTCCAGGCACAGGGTAGGGAGGCTGAACCTGCACTTGCAGGAATAATGATAAACCTGTGCCCTTCACTATCCTTCAGGTTCCTGTATGACAAATATACCCATGACTAAGCCAGGCTGGCTGACTGCGGCTGGAGTGAAACACTTATGGAGTAGAAGGAGGTACAGCCTGTCTGTCTCTCCATCCTGAACAACTGCATGGCAGCTTGTCACTAGGTTCAGCATTTATCTTGTAAAACAGTTAATGGGATTTCTCCAAACCAAGTGCTGATGCCTTGCAGTTGGCAGTGTTGCAAAGATGAAGTTACTTCTTTGTTGCTAACAATAGATTCCATAAAGAAAAAGGGTGAAAAAAAAACCCCAACCTTCCATAAATATAAATATCCCAAATTTAAAACTTGATGATCTTGCAGGTAAGCAGAGCTCATTTCTCACTATGGATTGAAAATGTGAAGACCTGGGAGGGCTTTGCCTAGATGTATGCTCCCTGGAGCAGGGTTTATTTGGGTGTTCACTGTGCAGCACTGGCCTGGCTCATAGCTGGGATGGCTCAGGGCTGTCCCAGGACAGTCCTTACAAGTAACCCCAAGCTATAGCCCTGGTACCGACCATGCTGTAGTAACTGCAGTGTTATCAGAGGGAGCAAAGACAGTGGGCATTGTGCCTTCTTGCCTGTAGAGGTATCATACTTCTCTGATCTCTTTGGGCAGAAGTGGCTCACATCAGTGGGATTCTAACTGTCAGCGGAACAATACTTGCCCTTTGGTTTTATTTCAGGCTCTTGTATCTCACCCGTGGGACATGGTTGTCCAGGGGCATTGAAGTCCCAAAGGTGTCATTTGAGGTGGGGACAGGTCCTTTGGGTTTCATTCTCTTACAAGGTCAGGCTCAGTGGAGGAATTCTGAAAATGTCTCATCTCTGTGTTGAACAAACACAGCCCGAAGGCAGAGCGGGGCTGGTTTTGACACTGGCTAATCCTCAGAACAGCTCCAGCCCCCCAGGGTGTGCGACATCAGAGGCAAAGCTGGAGACTTGAGAGTCGTTATAATGCTCTTCCTCTCCCAGTGTGCTGTGCAAAGCAGCAAGCCCATGTCAAGTTGCTGTCTTCATGCTTCCCCCATCCACAAATATTGGCTCAGCCTCTGTCCGTGGTGTCACCTGCGAGCAGCTCACTGCCCTCCGTGCCGAGCACCATCCTCCCAGCACAGCTACCTCCTCTGGGGGTTAATGGAAACAGGAGATGGGCTGCTGAAACACCAGTAAACAGGGCTCAGCTGCTGGGGGGAGAGGGTCAAAGGACAAAAATGAGGACAAGTCTGTGCACAGCCCCAGCCCCAGGATGGAAATTGCTGCTTGACGCTCCCTTCCTCCCATTGAAGGTATCATCTCCACTGTCTTTATCTGCATTTCATTGGATTAGAGGCTTTCTTCTTCCCTAGACGAATGACTCGTGAAGGACTTGCATCCCATGGATGCAAGTTGTCTTGGTCTGGGTTTTTCTGAAGGAGGCACAAGGGTTCCTGCTGAGGAGGGAATTTGGCCCAACCTGTGCAGAGCAGCGTGTTTGCTGTCTATCACCCAAAGCATATGGCCGTCTCCCTGCCTCGTGCGACACGTTGCACAGGCAGATAGAGGCGTCCAAACCATGGTGCTGTGTGGTCTGTCATCACAAATGAGCTTTGCTATGGACTTATTTATGCTGGACAAATTATATGTGAGCCACTGATAGGCAGCCACTGCTGGGGTGGGATGCAGGAGCCTCAATAACACTATAGGCTTTCCTATCTCTTGCAAGTGCTCCTATCCCAAGTATCAACCATCTTTCAGCAGCGTTCTGGTGATGGGATTAACGTGCATTAGGACTTTTTGTTTTCATCTCTCCCAGGGAGGATCAAATGCAGTGAAATACCTCATTTTGCTGGTTGCTGTCTGAAAAATGTGTGGTATGTGTTAATGTTAGAAAGGCAAGGTCAAAGGAGCAGGACCATAGGACACAGGGGTGGAAAACCCCTTTTAGGACATGGAGTTTGGTCCGTGTTATTGTAGCCCTGTTTGCACTGTTGTGAAAGGAGTGCAGTTGTTTACCCTCAGCGCATGTGTTCCTGGGTCACAACTGTTTTCTGTGAAGAGACATGGAAGAACAGCTGCTGGCCTCGTGTCACTTGTCCTTCAACAAGATCAAACCCTGTCCAACTCAGCATGAGCTCTATCCTGCACCCACAAAAAAAATTATATATTATTATTATATAATATATATTATTGTAATTTACCTTATATTAGGTTGGATATAAGGAAGAAATTCTTTAGGTTGGTGAGGTTCTGGAACAGGCTGCCCAAAGAAGTGTGAATGCTCCATCCCTGGCACTGTTCGAGTGGACAGGGCTTGGAGCAACTTGGTCTAGTGGAAGGTGTCCCTGCCTGTGGTTGGAACTGGATGAGCTTTAAGGTCCCTTCCAACCCTAATCATCCCATGATTCTGTGTTTATCCTTCCTGGGGTGGTTTTCACTCTACCCAAGGAACAACATGTTGCTGATATTTATCCCAGAATTGTACATTGGCCATTTAGGTTGGAAGAGTGTGAACCTGAGTTTGAGCAGTGTTTCAGCAGAAGTCAGCACTGAATAGAGACTAATTTGTTTTGATTAACTTGCTTCTGGAGTCCGTAGGAGACAACTATGGGATGGTTTAGGAAGGATGTTGATGGTATCATATCCAGCTGAAAGAAGCACTGCTGTGGGTAAGTTTGAACACTAAAAGCCATTTAGCCAGCATGAGTATATAAAATATATTGCTACTGGCATCAGATATAGCTGTTAACTAAGAACTTTGATGGGCAGAGGGTCCCATGTTACGTCTCTACAGACTACCTCCTGCACACCTGGATCCCCACTGATTTGTGGCAGCAAACTGGGCTTTAGGCGATGAAATGAAGGAGCTGGTGTTATTGTGGGGGTAGAACATAGTCCCCCCAGCAAAACCCCTGAAGGCAGATGTTGCAATGAGGGTAAACTACTCACACCAGCATTTGTCAGGGTGCCATGATTAGCAGCTATGACTCTGCTCATGGGAGATTTCCATTTATAAAGTTAACAAAGGAGCAGGGAACAAAAAGCTGGATTTTTCAGCTGTTAATTGTCAAGGTCACATCGCATTTATATGGGATTTTCCTGCTGTTGTGTTTTGATTTCATTACAGCTGTGTTTGTTAGGATATAGCTGGTATGGGCACAGATGAACATTGAGAGAATTCCCCTTGCAGAACATGGGTTCATGCATTGCTTGTTCATAGCAGAATATTTCTGGAAGACAAACAATTTTCTTCCCTTTAAAGGGACTTGGGGGAAAAAGGACCATCATTTCCAGGCAGAAATTTTTCTGAGGAGGATATTTTTATGCCTGGCTAAGGGGAGACACAAAAAGGTCAAAGAAAATTAAAATCACATGCTGGGAACATTGCAGGGCAGGTGTTTTTCCTAAGCCAAAATTCAGCCTTTGGCATGTGTGTCCCAGGATTTATGCTACTCCTAACACTTCACCTGTTGCACCAGTACTGGAGGGTGAATGATTTCATCGCCCTAGCAGCCTGGTTTTGCTGGACCCAACTCAGTAACACTGCTTTAAACACATTTTTGCAGCTAGAAAGAAGCCTCAGACAAGCGCTCCAGTCTGGCTGCTCATCGCTGCGTTTCACTTGGCATGTAGGATGAGGAATGCACAGAATTTCCTTTTCCACCCGGTCAGATCCTCTGTCTTGAGCCTGGCCCAGCCCCAAGAGCACAACGGATGCAGCTGGAGAAGGGCAGGTCCAATCTTGCTGCTAAGCTCCAGTGACACTTAACCTCCTCTGCTGTGTGCTCAGCCAGCAGCTGGAGGTGGATGCTCATCAGTGGTTGAGCATCAGCTGCTGCCTGTTGAAATGGGTTGTTTGTGAAAGAAGAGGAGGTTATTTCCCAGGCTGGAGGAGGTGATGGAGTTTAGGGCTCTTGTGAGAGAATAAGGAGGTGGCCTTGAAGCTGAATGCTTTTGCATCTTGGTTTCTCCATTGGTGTTGGTCTACTTGAGCAGGTAATGGGACTGTGGGCTTTCCCCTTGCCTGATGAATATTGTTGCCAGTGATCTTGTCCTGGTGTGAAAACTGACTGTGATTACCTGTAACTCCTTAGTGTCAGCAGTAGGTGGGAATCAATAGGGAGCTTTGAGCTATCTAAAAATGAGACCAGTTAGTCACTTGTGTTGCTCCAGGAAAAGCACTAAGGAGGAACGTTAGCCCTTTGGGGCTTTGTGAGACAACGAGGCTTTCCCACAGGTCTGTTAGCTTGGCACTGGTTGCAATGGGAGCTGTAAACATAGGATCAAATTCTGCCTTATCTCATCCATAAAAGTTATTTTTCTTGGCTTGGAATAGAACACTGACTGGCTTCTTTCCTAAAGCAGCTGTACAGCAAAGATGGGATTGAATGAACCTCTTTCCCTTGAGCTTAGGAACAACTCAAGATGGGTAGAAAACTGCTATTGCATCACTGATACAGAAATAACTATAATTCACACCATGTACAAAGATGCCACAGTCTGATTACTAACAGCGATGGCTGAACTGGTCAGAGCTATCTTTATTACATCAGGAAAGCAAGTTTTATCCCAAGGATGTGCTAAGAAGTGAAGAATAGGGTTTGGTTTTGTTTGTGTTTTCTTTTTTCCTGGGTGGAATAATCCCAGCAAACAGTGTGTAAATTGCTGGAAGGAATTCAGGCTTCAAATGGCATTAGAAAATACTCCTCTTCCTCACCAGACTATAGGTTTCCTCCATTGGAAGAACAGAGCCTTGCAAACAGCCTGTGATGAAATTGGGTGTTGGTCTTTATTTATGTATTTGATGCTGCTGGAATGGTTGAAGACTACTCAGGTTGAGGGAAGTTTCTCTCTTTCTTCTGTGTTTTTCCTTATCTCAGAACTTTTAGGGTTGTCAAATGTTCTGTCCTGGTTTCCCTAGGAGGTCCTGGCTGGGTAAAGGCAGGTTTGCCTAATAATGTTTATTAACTTAATCAAAATATTAACAAAGACCTCTTTTAAACAAAGTGCTGGCTAGGCACTGGAATGAAATAACTGTTAACAAAGCCTATGAGTTTAAACTAGGAAGGACCTTTCTGCAATCATTCAGCTTTGTGTTCTTAATGGTGTCATTATTTTGCTATTCGGTACCCATATAGAGCTCAATCCTCACTTGAATTTCTCACATCAAAAATCAAAGAGAAATCAGAAGTAATTTCTGCAAAGCAGTTTTTCAGGGTTGTCTCTGTAGCAAAAAGGAATCTCACGTTAATTCTCCTGCATATCACTGTCTTTGGCCTCTTGGCCAATTATGGTGGCTTGGATTTAGTTTAACCCAAAGCAACCATCAGGTCACGGTGACACTGGAAACAATTTTTCTTCTTTTTTTGTTAACTGACCTATTTTGTTCTTGTCTCTCCTCCCCAGTTGCTATAAAGCAAAGGGTTTCAGTTGTCTTTTCCCCAGAGAGATCCACAGCAGCATGCAGTATAAGTGCTGTGCTAATGAAATCCTGTCTTGGTTTAAGCTAAGCAGGGATTTCGGTTAAACTCTGTTTGTCCAGTGACAGCCCCCCAGCACAGATGTGCCCTGAGGATGGCTCAGGCTATGGGACAGACCTGGAGAGACTGAGTCTGAGGGCTGAACCCAAGATCCCACTGCTGGTGTTAACCCCATCTCCTGAGGAGGATAAAGCGGAGAAGAAAAATGTAGCTCTGGTTTCTGTATCACCAGGAATCATAGAATAGTTAAGGTTGGAAAGTATCTTAAGACCATCCCGTTCCAACCCCCCTGCCATGGACAGGGATGCCTCATACTAGACCATGTCACTGAAGCCTCCATCCAGCCTGGCCATGAACACTGCCAGGGATGGAGCATTTACCGCTTCTTTGGGCAACCTGTTTCAGGGCCTCACCACCCTCACAGTAAAGAACCTTTATATCTAACCTGAACCTCCCCTGTGTAAGTTTGAACTCATCACCCTTTGTTCTACTGCTACAGGCCCTGATGAAGAGCCCCTCTCCAGCATCCTTGTAGGTCCCCTTCAGTTAATGTCAACAGCCACCACAGCGATATCTTGTCACCCTTCTCTCTGTGCTGGGGATGCTGAGCAGGAGAAGGCGAGGAAGAAGGGTGATGCCTGTAGGTCTGCCATCCCACAGCTTGGCAAAGCATCCTGAGCAGCTCACGCAGGCTATGTGTGCTGTACCACCTCATCTGCAGCGGGCAGGTAACAGCACAGCCTCACCTCACCAGTGAACAGTGTGGAAAAGTCCCTCCTGGACTCTCGAGCATATTACAGTGCTGCAGGATGTACAAAATGGACAGTATTTGAAGTGTTTCCTTATAGGATAATCAGAGGAAGTCATTGTATTAAATATCCATTTGTGTCATTAGCCTTTTATTTGGTGCTTTGTCCAGACATCCTGTTTGCTTCCTCTTTGAAGTAATGAATATATTTCCTGTGTGCCGGGTCCGATCCAAAGCTCCCATGTAAAAGCCAAGGCAGTGAGCTGAGATCAGTTGTGTACTCGCTGGGGAAGGCCATCTCCAGACTCACTTTGTGTGAGGAGTTTGGGATAAACCTGGAATAGTGTTTATTGATTGCCCTTAAACCCACACTGCTTGGGCTCCCCTGGCACAAGGTTATGGCTACCTGCTCCCTATGGTACATGGGGGAAGTTTCTAGTGATTCCACCTCGCACTATTGAGGTTGGACATTACAGCAACATCAGCCATATCCAATGTACACACGGAATACCATGAGGAATGCTGTGCCAGCATGTGGGATCCAGGCCCAGAAAGCAGCTGGAGGAGCCACATAACCGCTTTGAATCTCTCTTCACCCTTGACTGAGGTGGGAAGGTAAGAGGGAGGGTAACCAGCTCTGTGCATCAAACAAATGCCAGCCTCTTTTGGTGCGTGGTTGGGAAGGGTTAATCAGGGCAGCACAGCCCCTAAGGACCCGGGCTGTTGTTCTATGCAGATTGGCTTGTTCTTGTTTCTTCTATTGATCGCAATCACTCAGAGCTGTGCCTCTAACAAACTGCCTTAAATCATTGCAATCATAATAAGCACACCTTGGTAAATAATGCATGAGATGTCCGTAAGCCTATATTCATTAGAAGGAAGGTGCATATAGAGCGTGGTAACCATCTGGGCTTGAGTGGGGGCACAGCAGGTTGGATTGAGATGCGGTAGCTGCTAGGGATCAGCCCTGAACTGAGTTGGGTTTCAGGAAGGCTCCCCAGTCCTTTAAGATGCTGGAAATAGAGACAGGCTCCTTTTCACGTTCATGAATTTTGCAGGAGACGTTTAAAATGCCTCCAAGGTTCACAGCATAATACAGGTTGGGTGGAAGTGGGCTTGTGGCAAGTTTCCAAATAGCGTAATAGCAAGGCATCACAATTACTGGTATTTAATATATCTTAATGACAACAAAACACATCGTGGGTAACAAGTTTTGCTGTGAAAGCCTGGTAGCCAAGTTAATGGTCTGGATATTAGAAGCCTTTGTTTTAAGATGCAAATTAAAAATGCTTAGTTTTCCATTTGTCAGAGCGGTGTTAAAAGTGTAGAGCTGCTTTAAGGCAACTTTGCTGTGGCTAGGATTTGGTGTAGCTCTTGGCCAGACCACACATCAGGGCAGGCTCAGGTGCTGTAGAATTCATTAGAAGGTTTCTAGGCCAAATTGCAGGGAAAATTAGCTAGGCAGTAATTTCCACCTCCCTTTCATCCTAGGGAGAAGACGATGATGATGATGTTAAATGCCAATTATAAGGACAGTTTGGCTTTTGTATGGTTAGAAGAGATGGAGGAGGCAGAAACATTCCTGGTTATATCAGGCAGCTGTGGATGGTGATGGGTCATTTCACTCCATTATGGTTTCTGGCAAGCGAGTATTAAGAGGGGTATGAGGGCATGGTTTCTCAGCAATGACTTCATTTGGCTGTCTAAACAAACAGCCCCTCCTCACCAGGTGCAAAAGGCCTTGTATTTGTGTTTTTTTCCTCCATGAAGGGCAAAGAAATACCTAAAGTGAAAATAGCACCAGTGGATTGTGTCTGCTCAACAGCCCTAGTGGTCTCTACCTCCTGTCAAACAGCAGTGATATGAGCCAAGGCAGGGAAAAGTGATGATCCTAGATATTTTATACTGAAATTGTATTTTTTTTTCTCTACTTTCAGCTGCATCATCTGTCACTGAGAGAAGCAGAGCGACAAAGACAGAAAGGGTCAGTAAATTTTAAGCTGATCTAGTTAGACTGGAGGAGAAAGATCAGCAAAACCAAGAGAAACTAAATGGGGCAATGTTACCCAGCCTGCCTTCGCCTTCACACTGTGCTGCCTTGGATGCCTCTTGCCATGGCAATGCCCTCAAGAGATGTGGCAACCTGTAGCCATGAAACTACCAGTTTGGCCAAGGTCCCCTGGAAGCAGAGCCCCAGTACGGGCATCCTACACGTGAACATGGGCTGTGTGTAGTGTGTAATGCATCTCAGCTGGCCTGGCTGCTGAGGGAGGCAGCTTCATCCTGCAGATGGGGGTTAGAGCCCATCAGACTCGCTTTCTTCAGTAACCTGAGCCAGGATTTGAGCCGAGGCCTCCAAAGGTGAAAGGCTAATATGCCTGCCTCCCTGTCTGCCACTGAGCCCCTTCTGCTTTGTCGAGGCGATGTGCTAACTTGGGGAAATCCCTCCTGCGACCCATAAATACCGAATTGAATGAGAGCCCCCCGCTCCGTGCGCAGGGATAATGCGCTTGGCTGCTGGGGTGTTTGCTCTGTGACATTCAGCAAACAGGCTGCAAAGAATGCTCAGCAAGATCCTGGACAAAAGGAGAGGACAATCAGCTCGCTGGGTTCAATTATGGTCTGGAATTTAATCCCGGTAGGTTTGGTAGGACTTCCCCCCAGGCAAAATCCATCTCACCAGTTGGTTTCTCTGAGGTCTTGGGACAGCATGCGGAGGTATTAGGCTCATAAAGGGTTTCTTATTCACAGAAAGCCCCGTAGATACCACAGGAGCTTGTACAGATTACTTCTGGGTGAGGCCGTAATGTTGGAAGTGAAAGGGGCTGGGATGCTCTTGCATCCCTGGGAAATCCAAGCTGCAAAGAAGAGAGGGGTGGTTAAAGCCCATAAATAGTTCTCAGCTAATGAAATTGCTGGGTGGGGAAAAGGGGAAAATAGCTCCTTTTAAAAGCAGATGAGGCAAACATGCCTCCCAACATATTTTCTGCTCATAAAACTCACTCTGGGTTTCTAGGTAACTAAAGGAGATACCCCAGAGAGAAGCTTCTAAGGGTTTCCCACAGCTGCTGGATTTGAATAACCAAATGGAAGAGCTGGATATCAACTTTATCTGGTGCAGAGCAAGGCTAACCCCATTCACCTCTTCTGAGGCTCACTTGCGTATGAAGCAAACCTGAAAGTCTGGGGGCCCCTTATCTTGGGAGATCCACTGTCAGGATCCAACATGCACCAAGCTCAAGACTAAAAGAAACTTATTATATGATCTAGTCTGACCTCCTGGCTAGCTCTGTTTGTTCTCTATGTCTGAGTGTTGTCCTGGGCTCTTGGGGCTTTCCATCCTCTTGCAGGGCCATCCCCCTTGGATGACGTTCACCTGCAGGATGGGGATTCAGAGCCTTTATAAGGCACCAGTCCTGTGCTGTTTATTTAGTTGGATTTATCTCTGACCATTTTTATTCCTAAGCAGTAGTTACTTTCTGGAGCTCAAATTCTCTGCTGGTCTCAGGCTCCTCTTCAGTTCTGCCTGTAGTCTTGCTGTGCTTTGTAGTGAGACCAGTTAGTTACCGAAGGCACAGAGAGGTTCGCATGTTGGGATGGATATTTTCCTTACTGGCCTTGCTTTGCTCACAGGACCAGGCTGTGCCTGCAGACAGTGGGGGAAAAGGGCTCTTTCCTCCTTCCATTGTGAGGGAGGGAGCTGGAGTGACCAGTGGTCCTGTTAAAATTCCTTTGGATATTTCTCCCTGGCTCTTTCAGATAGGTTTATCCTAATTAGCATTGCACTGGAAATAGGCGTTCTGACCCCAGCTAAGTCTGATGTGAGCAGAGGCATTGCAGTGAAATCAAACTGAATGAACATTTGGTTTACATGGGGCTTTTTTTCTTACTGGCTTCCCATCTTTATGGGGATTCAGACCAGTTAATCTCATGTGTGAGTGACTATCTGATACAGTGCTGCAATCCAAAGCAGTATAGAGTACTTGCCAGTCATAAACTGAATCTTGAGTCCAGGGAAGCTTTGAATGGCAAAGTGAGGAACCAAGGTGAGTTGAATGCATTCGTTCTGTTTTGTGCACAAGGACAAATTCAGTCTAGGTAAGAAACTTTATGTGTTAGTCACTGCTGTTAAAAAGCAGCTATAGAGAAAGTCAACAGCTGAGCATCCCTGCTCAGGATGGGGAAGGTGCAGACAGTTCTCTTGTTTATAGCTAGTGCTGCAATGAGCAGGCAGGGATGCTGAAGGGTCAAGCAGCACAGGGACCATATACCATTGTGATTTGATTTAATGTTACTCATATGCCCATGTAAACTGGTGTTCACACACATGAAGGTGCAGGGCAGTGCCTGTATCCTTCGCCTCATGCAGAGGAAGATGAGCTCCTGATGTGTGGGAAGGATAAGTTCAGAGGAAAGAAATGGCACGTCCCTGCTTCCAGAGAGCCAAGCCTACACAGGCAGGACAGCTGGATGTGGCTGCAATGAAATAGGGAGATAAGTGCATTAAAAAAGGGTGTCTTTCTGCAGATGCAGGGGTCAGGTGTGACTGAAAAGGCTGAGAAAACTCTCAGCATCTCAGGATTAATTAACACAGGCTGCCAGTCTCTGCAAACACAAGAGCAGCTTGTGTTTGTAGAGTAGAAGGAGCTGTAAATGAAACACAGCAAATTGCGGCTGACAAGTGGAAAGAAGAGATTGTCTGATTAATCCAAGTGTGGAAAAGATTGTCTGGCAAGCTAGTTTCAGACTACCCTTGTCAAGCCTGGGACTAGCCAGTCCCTGTTGCTGGCAGAGATGCTGGGCAATCCCACCAGTTGTTCTTGGCTTTGCAATGTGCCATTTGCTGTGGCTGTTAGCCTGGGTCTTGCTCACGGTTGTTTTATCCTAATGGCCAGTTTCTGTTTCCTGATGAGCCCGTTCTTGTCCCTGCTCCCAGGCAGCCTGCCCTGTCATGCCAGGCTGGCCTTCACTGTTCAGGATCTGCCTGTGTGTGTCCCGCAGAAAGCCAATGGGTTTGCAGGATGCTCCAGTGTGACTGAGCCTTTCTCTGTCCTCGCTCTTGCTTTGGTACACCTGCCCTGCCTCTTGTTTCTTGCCTCTTGACATGCCTGAGCATCCCTTTAGCACAGGATTGTGGTTTAGCACAATCCCAGGTTTCTCTGTTTCCTGCTATCTGCTCCAAACCCAGTTCTAGTTGGGCTGTAAGCACTTAAGCTATATGCATCATTTTCTTGCTCAAACAACAGTTTGAAGCCCACAGGAGCTGCTAATGTCTGTTCAGGTATTTAGCAGAGGCTGGCTTGTGTTCTGTACATCCCTCCCGCCCTGAAGCCATTGTTTAATCTTCAGATCTATTTTATTCCCCTCCACTAGACACTCTTTGGGAGGACAGATATAAATTAAAAGCAAATTATGCAGCCTGATATCATCAGTCAACAGACACCTATCTCTGCCCACATACCCCAAATAAATGAAACCACCGTCGGATCTGACTACAGAGAATGGAAGAGCTGAGGGGGAGGTTTGAAGGTCAAAACACTCAGGCACTGTATTCATCATGCATTTGGGCAGGTTTTGAATAGCGCTGCATCAAGCAACTGCATCCATTCCTCCCTTATTGCAGGAAGGGGGAGCACAATGCCACTTTTGTTTGCATTGACTCCAGGTATGTAACCCTCCTGCTCTCCAGGAGCTCAGTTGGGAACCAGTTGGCTGCATCTCGTTTCCAACCACGTTTTGATTTGGTGTCTCTGGATCCATCCAGCACTCTACGCTCCAGCCATCTCCTCATCCTCCTCCCAGCTGCTGTTCACCATGCCCTGTGTAAATATGGCTCCATGTTGAGTTTGTGCTTACAAAGCTTGAAAAGATACCAGGCACTGAAACCCAAGCACCTGGGACTGTGCTGCTACCTGCTGGGTGCTGTTTGTTACCCCTAAAGCAGTATTGCAGGAGCTGGTGAGGCTTGGCTGCAGGCTCCTGTTCCATTAGAGGTGGCTGAGCACAGTGGTTATTCTCTCCCACTTTCTTTCACACAAGGATTCTGTGTCTCAGGATGGGACACAGGCCTGGATGCTCCGTGTGAGCTTTCAAAGCTTGCATAAGAACCCCTGTTCTCTGTTCTTTCTGCCCACCTTTTCCTTGCAGATGATGTGTTAGCCCTGTACCCTGGCCTAAGGGATGCTTCAGCTGGTGTCCATAAGAGATCCCCATCTTACGCTTCTGTTCTGTTCTCCATGGACCACAAGAGTTAAATTTTCCTCTGAAAACCCCACTATTCCTCTGGAGAAGGCCGAGGCCAGCCTGTCCTGAAGCTGAATGTGCTCTCATGATGGAAGGTAAGGCATGATATTAGGCAACTGGGCAAGCTGGTGAAAGATGAGTGAGCTCAGGGGTTCAGCTTAAGGGTCCTTTGGAACAGAGGCCTTGAACCAGGTGTCCTTGGGGCTGGAGGTTTGCAGTATATCCCATTGCTGCACGTGGTGTTTCCTTCCTCACGTTTGCTTCTCTGGCTGCTCAGTAGGAGCAGGATGGTAGTTCTTCTGCTCAGCTGAGGACATCCAGCCTACTTTCTCCTTCATGTGGCTGAAGAGTGCTGATGGTTGCAGCGAGTGGGAAGTGTTTTTATTTAAATCACCAGATTCTCTGCTCTCCATGACATCTGGATAGCACTGCAGCAACTGTCCATGCAGCTTTGAGGCACCCTCTGTCCAGAGCTCAAACCAAGCTGTTGCATTTCAGGTTGGCTGGAAAACGCCAGTGGCAAGTTCAGCCGCAAATAAGGTTTGAAGGATATTACTGCGTTTCCCAAGAGCTCCCAGCTTTTGAAATGCCATTTCCCCTAGTACTAGGAGTTCTGGAAGATGAAGCCATCCAGAAGATCAATATCTTTAACCCTATCATGAAGGCTTCTTTTGGGAAAAGCATCTGCGTAAGGAATTGTAATGGGTGCATGAATGAGGTGTTGAAAATCAGCAGAAGGGCAGAGCGTATGGGGGAAGGTGTGTATCTGGGTGTGCTGAAAGGAAACGTTATCTCCAAGTTGTCCATTAAACCTTCATTTTAATGTCCTGATTCAGATCCTGTTTATCCCAGTGCAACAAGGAGCAGCTTCCCATAGGCAAAGCCCATGCCCAGCAGTACCAACTGGAGGGGTTACAGAAGGAGGAAAATGACAGGAGAGGCAAGGCCCACATTTCTGATTTAATACTGATTTGGAGCCCAAAGTGGTTTTACCTCGACCTCAAGAGAAGCCCCATTTGAGAGAATTTCTCTGTCAATACTAAATATAACCCCCAGGTGTGGATTCTTTGGTCCTTGACCATCAGCCTTTCACTCTTGGGTCTGCTGTTCTTGAGATGCTGTAATGCTGTGTTGGCACGTTTTGAGTAGTCATTCAAAGGCTGTTCGAAACTCTCATCTAATAAGCTAGTAGCAAAGCAGCTTCCAGAGCTGTACTCTATTCCAGCAACTCTCTTTGCCAGCTAGAAATTACACTATTTTCCAATTTCATTATTACCTCTGTTTTTTATTATAGCATCATTAGAGTGAGAAAGCTGGAAAGGAAGTGGGGATTGTATAATGCAGGAAATAGTGAATTAATACCTCTACCATATGATGGAACGGTGCAGAGCTGTGACTGTGTCAGGAAAATACAGAGCAAATAAAGGTTGTGCTGGCTGGGTGAGGACGAGACTTCATGTGCTCTGAGGAGTGTTAGCTTGCAAGAAGAATCATTTCTCAGCAGTGCAAGATCTGCATTTTATTGTCACATGCACATGTGCTTGTGGTGAATAAACCCATCACAGGGATATGGAATATTGGGGGGAAAAAAGCTTTTATGGTACGTAAATGGGCTTTAGCACATCAGCCAAAGGAAGCTGATTTACTACCTGAGAAATCGTGTTGGGGCATTTTAAGGAAGGGGTTACAGATGATGACAAAGAGTTGTCTATTCCTCACCATGTGGTTATCCAGTGGTAAATCCTGGGAAGTGTTTGTTAGCTCTTGAGCACTTATAACTACTGGTTTCAGTGGGCTGGGGTCTGAATAGGGAAGTGCAGCTCATGACAGCCAGAAGTGTGGAGGGGTTTGTCTTTTTCTTGTTCTGAAAGGGTAGGTAGCACTAAACAGTGGAAACCACCCTGGATTTAACTTATTCTTCTTTTTCCCCTGCCGCTTTTCAACCCATGTCTATATTTTCAGGCTCACTGACCTTACACTGACAGACACAAATCAGACAACCTGCTATCTGCCTGCAGTTTCTGTTAGAATATGGAAGTCCAGTTGTTATGATACATGGACAAGGCATTGACGGTAGTTTCTGCAGGTGCTCAGATAAAAGCCTGTGTAAAATGCATCCTTTAAGAGCCCATTTTGTTTCCAGTAACACCAGAAGTAATCAAATACAGGTATGTATCATTTTTATTCTGATGCTGTCTTTTGAGAAGTGATGAGTTAGGGTAGGCAGCTCCACAGTAGAAATGATATGTGGTATGTATCTGTCGTGCAGTTGTCAGACCTCAACAAACGTGCTTTTAATAACAGGTTGTTATTCAATTTGCTGGGTTGCAAATAGATGCAGGTTTTAGAAACAACTTCTTATTTCTATCTCTTCTGATCATTCCAAATGCTTGACAGTGCCACAATAAAGATGCCTCTTAGCTGAGTAAATGTCTTCAAAGGAGCTGCAGGCAAGATAACGAAGGGGAAAACACAAGTAGGGGTTGGGAAGCATCAGTGGGCAAGGAGCTATGAATTTTAAAGTGTAAAATCCGGATTATACATTTCTAGAGCCTCTTGAAGCTTTAAACTCTTTACAGCCTGTTGAGAGCAGAATGATCTCTGACTTCCTGCAAGGAGGCCAGTGCTGGGGTGGAGAGGTGCAGCTGCTTCACCGGCATGGAGCAGCTGGAGATGGCTGGAAGGGATGGGAAGAAGCATTTTGCATCACCTGAGGATGCAGGGAGGAGGTGGAAGGGTGCTGCTCATGGTGGCCTAACCTGTGATGAGCCCCTGGAAAAGCAACGGCTCTCAGGCATGTTCCTGTGGTGACTGCAGGGATCAGTGCGGCAGGCAACCCCCAGCAGTGCTTTGAAGGTCCAAGAGTTATATAGGAAAATGATGGGATGTGAAATAAAATACTGGGGGATCGATGGAAAACATACATTTATTGAGATGTAACAGGCAATTGCATGGCTGTTAAACAGCTATAACTAGGTATTAAATAATCAGTTCAGCTGGTATTTATTTAATATAATCGCAGCCTATTAAACCTGAATTAAGTACAGAGTTAAGTGTCTCTGGGACACACAGCTGAAAATGGTGCCAGGAACATTTTATGTTGCCTGAAACCCTTTGTGGAAAACTCCCACAAACACAGCCTTTGCAAAACTGCCCTTTGCTTCACAGGGGAAAGCAGAGGGGAAGAGATCCTAGTTTTGACCTGAACTGCAGCAGTTACCCAGCAACCTTCACCTAGACCGAGACTTAGTGTAGGTGCATAACTTCTGTACATCAAAAATGCTCGACTGACTTTCTGGAACTGTTCCCATACAGATTTTTGTCTGGTTTATTTTGCTTTACTTGCACATCTTTGCTCCTCTGATTGCCTGATACTTACGCAGTTATTCACACCAGCACAAAGCGAGTCCAAAGTAAATGTAAAACACTGCTAAGTCAACACGGAATTTGCTCTGACCTGGCTGAGCTTACAAATGGGAGATGTGAATAAGGAGCGACTCTCACACTGGAAATGTGAGGTCAGAGGACCCAAAGAACATATAGTCCTCAACTCCCAGCAGCTTCTCATTTTCTTTCTACCAGGTTATGGAGGTTTGTGTCCTGGCTCATGGGCATGGACCATGGATATGGTTTACTCTGTGTGTGTTCAAGTGCTGCTCTGAAGGATAGTGGTGTCAAACACCTCAGAGCAAGCACAGGCTAATACATGGGATGAAACTGTTACTTGGTGAAACTACTGTCATTGGAGTTCTGGGTTTGGGTCAAAGGATTTCCATTTTTGCTTCCTTTATGCCTCTTCTTTCTCTTTTTCAGTGATAAATGAAACCGAGCAAAGACTCTTGTCTTTCAAAATAAATATCCAGATTGAATGCCACATAAACGGCATATGGTGTGCATTATGGATTTATTTTCATGAGAGCTTGCAAAGAAAAACTGCTGAAGTCAGGGCAGACCCTCACTCACCGGCCCTCCATGCCAGCTGCCTGCAGTATTTTACCTGCAGGTTATTTGTATTTCATTGTGCTCTGTGTCTCTCCCCAGTTTCCTGAGCCAGTGTGTCATTTCACCATTCCCAGCGTGTGGGAGCACTGATGGCGATATATTCTCCCTATCCGAGATGATTCCATGGATAATGGCAAATAAAAGCGGAGAGGAGGCGACTGAACCCACGCGGGGTGTGATCCTGCCTCATGTCTTGCAGCGGGGACACAAAGAAGCCGGGATTGCGCTAAACAGGCACATCCCAGTTCCTGTGGAACCTGAATGTCTCTGTACAATGATCTGCAATCCCCATTCCCCTCCCTCAGACTAATTAGCCCGTGTTTAACACCCAGACAAAACCCTGCTGCACCTGCACTGCCTTGGGAAGCACAATGCTGAGGCAGGCAACAAAGCGGCATGGCAGGGACCCCAAGGGGCTGAAAGCCCTGCCATCCCTTGCAAGCACTACTTTGAAAAAGGATGATAGAAAAGGGGAGAAAAAAATGAAAGAGAGGAGGAGGAGGAGATTCACTCGCTTGGACTTTTTCACTATTGGAGAGAATGGGTCAAAGCCCCACAAAAGCAGCTTAATAAAGAGGAAAGAAAGAACAAGGCAAGAGGGGAAGTGCAGGGCAGGCTGAAAGGAAGGAGGGCTTTCCAGGTTATATTGTCCCCTTCGCCCTCCAGAGATCCTCAGTCAATGTCTCAAAAGCCGTCGATGACATCAAGTTGATTGGTTTTGCTGCAGCCATTAAAAGTAGCTGCTGGAGAATCAATGCAGCATCTTCCGCGTAGGACCCACTTGTTAGGAGGACAAAATGAGCCTCATTCATGGGCATTATAAAGAGGTGACCTCTGCTTTGATGTGGTGATGGATGGCTCCTTCACCTGTTTCTCTCCTTGGGAGGAACTGTGCAATGTGTTTTCATCTGGCTCTCCGGCCAAGTTCTCACTAGATATAGCAGCAGTTCAGCAATAGGTGAAACTATTCATTTCTGGGGGGGAAAAAAACAATGCAAAAAGCTTTTAATGAGAAGAATATAAACAGTTTTCTACCTTCCATTCAAGAAGGGTAGACTTATTCCTTCCAGGCCCATACACATGTGGAAGGAAACCTTATGTAGAGCCTGTGTCTTTTTGTGGCCATGTTGGATGACAATTTGGCTTGCTTTTAGGACATGACTTTCAGGAGATGCTTCTGCCTTGCCAAAAATAATGGTTAAATCTCAGGTGTGCCACATGAGGGGATTCAGACTCCTGTGCTAATCCCTCTGCCATTGATGTAGGCAACTTTAGGAGAGAGCAAAGTGTGGTTCATTGCTCATAATCACCTGAATTGCTCCAGTTGTGTGACAGATGAGGTGTGCAACAGGAGTGAAACCAGAGATGGGATGGTTAAATGACTTTCTTGAGATTGCTGAAAGAGTGAGTGTTGGAGATGGCTATAGATCTCAGGAGATTCCTACTTCCAGGCTGGTCTGGCTATATCTTTAGTCATCTTTTCTTGTAATTACATATACAGGAGCAAAAAAAGTGGAGCCCATGAAGCCCAGTCTTGATCAGAGCTCTGTTGTGCAAGGTGCTGTATTTCTCCTTGCTTAAGTTAGCACTCTCTGCTCCTCAATTTGGTGCAAAATTCCTAAGAGAGATCTTACTGTCGAGAGTCTGTTCCCTGTAAATGAACTCTGTGATTTAATGTTTCACTGTTGGTTTTGCTTAGAAAGTCTGGGACACTCGGAACACAGCCACATCACCTTCACAACATCATCAGGTACACCGAGACATCACAGCCATCGGTGGGTTTGTGTGACTGACCAGTCTCAAGATGATACACATATTGGTGGGATGTCTGGCATCTGGGACTGCAGGACAAACGGGCAATTAGGAGATCACTCATAAAAGCAGTAGTAACGGTCATTACAGGCTTCAGGCATAGCATGGTTGATCTTGAAACATGAGCAGAATACATTCAGGCTTAAATAGGAGAGTGATTAGATGGTCGGTCCCAACAAGAATCCTTAGGAGTCTAATATGCTGGACATAAATTAGTATCATCAATTCAAACACCTCGAAAATTGGAAGCAAATTGCTTCAGACACTTGAGACAGATGGTGTCCATGCACCAGGCAGGGACAGAAAGCCCATCTCTCAGGGCAACGCTGATTCCTCCCTCTCCTGTGAGCTGGACCGCAGCAGTGAGATGATGGGACTATTGCTTGATGCTGATGTGAATTCCCTGAACCTCACGGAATAGCAGACAAGAGAAGGGGAAAAGAAAGTGATTTTTGCCTGGAAATGGATGATTTTTCTGGAAGTACTGCTTCAGTTTCATCCAGAGCATGAGCAGCAAAGACAAAAACTAGTTCACTAACCCAGTCTCCTGCTGCGTCCTCCTTCGGTGATATAAATATGGCTGGAAAATGTCTGTACTGTTTATTACTTTGAAGTCAAATGTGCACCAGTTAATTTCAGAAACATGGGAGAAGAAATGCTTTCTGGATGGCTTTGAGTTGCTGTCATCTGACAAGTTTCCCTTTCCCTGTCCCCCTGCCTTTATATACACATGGAAACGCAGACATGGATATTTTAATGTCTGTATTAAAACTAGACCAAACGTTGGTGTGCTGTTTGGAGATGTGTGGCGTAGAAATAAATCACTGCAGAGAGCAAGGGAGGAACATGTGCTGCTCCCTGGCAGCTTTAGTTTGCTCAGGGCTGCATGCTTGATCAGGACGCAGCTTCTGAACAAAGCAGGAGGCAGGTGGATGGAGATCAAACCCTATGGCAGAAAGACCATGAGCTGTTTTCCTGTGGGTTTGATAGGGGATTTAAAGTGTCCTTAGGTTGAAGTGGAGGCGGTTCAGCACAACGCTGAGGAGAAGGTTTGTGGCAAGGAATGGGGAAGGAAGGGCTGGTTTCTCCATTCCCCAAGGCTATGTGGATGAACAGGGGCTGCAGCCTTGGGGGACCATGTGGAGGAGGCTTTTATAGACCTAGTGGAGGAGAGGACATAGAGGACAACTGAGCCAGCTCCCTGCTTTGCCCAGCTGCATTAAAGCGCCCCAGGACATCAGCTCCGAACACTAATCGAAGTGAATTGAGACTTTAAAGAAAGCACGAGGTTAAAGAAGATTATCGAGCTCTTTGGTTTCCTGTGTGTTGGGTTGCTATTATTTGCTTTCTGAACTTTATGATTAGATGAAACAAAAAAAAGCCCTTGAAAAGGTGACTTAGATCTACCCAGGACCATGAAAAGTGCAGGTGCTGTTCTCACTAGCAATGATATATTGCATCTTGCACACAGCAGAAGGCATCAGAGTCCGATCTCCTACCTGATACAGCCAAGAGCAAGCTAACTTTGCTTGGGAGCACCCCACACCTTCCAAATGTCTGCTTTTCCCTCATGAGGCTGGTGTTGTCCTGTCTGTGTCATGGGGGCAACGCTGATTGCAGTTTGAATGCTAGGAGAACACCCTGAGAACACAGCCTGCTCATGACACTCATTATTATTACCCTTGCCTTTCCAGATATGCAATGGGTTGACAACCACATGGCCTTGAGAGGGGTTTGTGCAGACCTGTGCATTGATAGAGAACTCTAACGGGGAGGAGGGCAGCGTCTGGGATTGTCTTAATTGGGTGTTAATGGGTCCCAGCTGGGAGATAGGCTCAGCTGGGTGCCAATTGCCCTAATTGATAAGAACCTCTGATTGGATGCTTGAAGGAAGCTGTTGTTCATTGAACCTACTAAAGGAAGGCTGGAAAAGGCAATAGTTGTTGCTTAAAAGGAGGAAAGTTTTAGTTGTTGTTTTTGGAGGTTTTTTATGATTTGGAAGCTTCCTTTAAAGCAAGTGGAAGGATACAAAAACCAACCAGAGAAAGCTCTGTGTGGTGGGGAATGAGACTGCAGTGGAGCAAGCAAAAATGCTTTGAAGAAAGCTCTCAAGGCAGGTAGGAGAAGGGAGGCTTGTCAGGGCTTCCTAACTGGTGTCTGCTTGCTCTACTACTTGTAAGGAAAAGAAAGCTGCACTTTTCTACGTCTACTGTGGCACTTCCCCAGTAAGCAAGCAGAGATAGCTTTGTATGTGCTGCTGTATCAAGTATTGGGCTCTGTGTCAGTGTTATGTTCAGGAGAAACAGGGTTGAGAAGAGCAGCTTTATTCTCTGTGTCTGTGAGCATGCTGGTGATGCTGATGTGAATGACAGGTTTTGCCTGATGGTTTCCTTCCTCCTGGGACTTCATTATTACAGCTGTTGCTCACAGTTGGAATAGATGTGTCCAAAGGAAATAGGAATTTCTGCTTGTCTTTGAGTGAGAGTTAACCCTTTGCAACTAAGGAGGAACTGAGGTAAGGAGAAGTTGTGCACCAAATGCAGTCCAGCAGCCTAATTAGCTGTCTTCTCCTAGGTGAATGAAGTCTGTAAGGATACAATGCTTCTGGTGGGTGGAGATTTGTTGCTGTTTATTTTCCTTTTGTTTTGCTGAAAATACTGGATATTTTTCCTTTGCTTGTGAAATTGCTGCACTACCCCAGCCATCTGTTGAGAGATGTACACCTTCAATGTCTCAGAGCCCTTTAAATTCTTCGCACAAAGAGTTTTCCTTTCCTATAGGAGGAAGAGGTGTAGCAGGCATCATACAATCTCTCTGCGGTGCTGGGCACTGGTAATAACCTCATTAGAGCATCCCCTCTTCCTCTCCCTTTTTCTCTCCAGGACCATAAAGCTCTTGCAGATGTAAAGGCAGCTTCCAAGCATGGCTCACCTGCTCTTTGCAGTGCTTGGTCTTGATGCAGCTCCAGGGAGCTCTTTAGAAAACCACTGTAAAAGTATCAAAGGGATGACTGGATGTTTTAGTTAGGGTCCATGTATTACCTGTTGTTGGGTTTTCTAGTCTGGGCTTTGTTGCATTGCCAAAGCTTTACTCTTCTATGAACAGCTTAAGGTACCTGGGCAGACCAAAGGTCTGGTTTGCCCAGAGTGCCTCTCAAGTTGTACTTTTGTGTTCGTTAGTACTGGCTTTGTGCAATGAATCAGTCAGTGATATGGCTGATATGGGCATGTACAGAACTTGCACTTTTTTTATTCTTGTATGCTGAAGAAGTTGGTGTGTAGGAAGTTGAATGCTATTTAATGCAATACAGACCCCTGATTTGTCAGAATTAATCTGCCAGCGTTTTTTGGAGGTGGAAAAAATGAGTAGAACTGTATTGCATATCATTTTTATCATGTCTTTGAGCTGTAACTGGGCAACGAAATCTAGACTTGATGTATTTTTTGAATCGCAGTCTTAGATGGTCAATGTTAGATGCTTTCAGGAAGGGGCAAGTAAAGAGTGACTCTCCTCATACTAATATCTTGGATGATATTAACCAAACAAGGCTAGTCTTAACCATCTAATTTGTATCTACCTCTGCCAGTGAAAGAGTACAACAGACATGACTGAAACCAGCACAGTCTCATTCCCGAGTGCACGCTGCTGACTTATCAGCTTTTAAATTGCTGACAAATGACAAGCTCCCATAATGATCCAGTTCAGAGGGTACCTTCTTGGAGAAACACAGTGATGCTTCTGGCAGCGTCATTACTGGAAGTCGTTAATCACTGATTTGATATTCAAAGCTGATGGTGAAGTCAAAGCAGGTCAGCATGCTAATGGTCATCAGCGGTGGCAACAACCAATTTCCACAGAATTATTGTCAGTGCACGCAGCAAAAAGCAGCTCGGAAAAGGCAATCTTTTATTCTTAAATGGGAGCCAATATGGGGTGGGCTGTAGGGGCAGAATGAACTGCTGCCTGACAGGAGGCAGATTTGCCTCTAATTGGGAGAGGCAAGCAGACAGGAGAGATGCAGCTGGAACTCCAGGGGCGAGCAGCATTTCCCAGCTGGGACCATCTGCTGTGATTTTCAGCAGAGAAATTAAACAAGGTATTGCTTCTGCTCAGCATGAGGGAGCTGGTGTGTGTCACGGTGAGCATTGCTGGGGGGGTCAGCCTGTCCCGGTGGCTGGAGAGCAGTCCTTCAGCTGCCTGCTCCAGTGTGTGACCTGGGTAGAGCTGTGTTGCTTAGTTTAAAGATGGAAAATGAATGCTGGGAGCTCTTGAAGTCACTGCTCAGGCTCCTGAGCAGTGTGTTTACATTGCTCTTCTGTGAGCGCACTGTCCAGCAAGACTACAAAATACCCTTTTGTACTCAGTACAGCTGTTTTCTGGCAGCCCTAAAGGCACCCTGGGAACAATTAAGGCAGGTTCATGGTGTGTTTTTCCTCTAGTCCCACGTGATGGGATGGAGGTACCATCTGGATCACCGCTGGTGTGAACTGTTGGTTTGCTAACATGGACAATTTGTTGTGGACCTTCTTGCTTGTGTCCAGTGGTTTCCTGCTCTGTTGAAGCGGCTGAGTCAGTTTTCTGTGAATGTGACTTGAAAAGTGTGTTGATATCCAGGTTTGCTTTTTAAACACCTTGGTGAATGGCTTTACCTCAAATGTTTTCGCTTCTCTTCTTCAGAAGAGCAATGAGAGCACTGATTCTCACCGGGAGCCAGAAGTGGTGCTGTCCAGTAAAGGTTGAAAGCAGTAAGGGGTTCTCCAGCCTGCCCTTATTCCTGTGCATGTTGAAGAGCTGTTGTGCAAGATTAGAACTAACCCTGCCCTATAAATCTCTGCATCTGACATTGCCCTGTTGTCTCAGACATTTTCTTTTGGGAAAGAAAGATTCCAGCTTCTTGTTAGGGGTTACCTATTACTCTAAATTATTGACTTGGGGTATGTGAACCTGAGACATCTTGAAATTACTTCTCCACAAAAGCGTATGTGGGTCGAGAACAATGCCTCTGGAAATGGAGAGAGCAGGACAACAAGCGCTGTTTGATCACGCTGACCTTTGCTGAAGGCAGGTTTCTGTCTGGGGATGAAGCGGGAGCTTCATCACCCTTCACTTCTCTGCCCCTGTGCTTGAGCGGCCTTTAGCTGGTGCAAGTTTTAACTGAAATGGACACACATGTACTAGGAATTGGACTTGAGACCAGCAATTAATTTCACATAATACCTTTGTTGTCTCTGACTTGGACCAGATTTGAACTAGTGACCTGGAGATGAAAGTCACCATAGTCCTTTAATAATCCCCTGAGGCAGGCAGGCAGGCAAGCCTAGATGTGGCAAAACCCATGGCCAGGCTATTTCCCTGCTTCCCTCAAGTTTAACCCTCTCCCACCCCCCTTCCTCTTCCCTATGTCCTCCAGCTCTCCTTTGCCCGCTGGGCATGAGCAGGATAAAAGGAAGAGCAATGAGAGCCATATGTGAAGCCTTTTAACCCTTCTGCAATGGCTTGCTGTGAGTCTGGCTGGGGGGTGAGTTGTGCAAGCCAGAGGGTCCTCTGGGTAGCTTGAGCCTCTGGACACTGCTTGGAGGGGACTGCATCAAGTGGAAGTGTATTTGCTGGAAAAGAAATGGGAGTGTTCAAGAGCAGACCTGTAACTGGTACCCAGTTGTAGAGCACGAGGCTTTCTCTGGTTCCTTTTCATCTTCATTTGATGTTCTTTACCCTGCTCTAGTACCCTGCATCTCCTCATGTAGTGGCAATGGGAAGTAAATTCTTAGCATCTGTGGTGTTGTCAGTTTGAGTGCAAACACGAGAATTCCTTTTTCCCATCATATAGACTAGGAAAATCCCTCTGGCCTTGCATCTTTCAGACAAGATGCAAGAGCGTCCATCATCCTGTCCTCTGTGTTGTTGAATCATAAACCTGGAACTCCAGAAGCCAGTGTAATAGTGATGTGCCCTCAGGTGGGGAGGTAAATTGAGTGTGGTTAGGTTTCAGTCTTTAGCCAAAAGGTTTATAGCTGAAGCTATCTTGCCTTGAGGACCTTCAGAAACAGTGCTTGAAATGTGTTTCTAAAGGGTGATTAGCCAAACCTGGAAGTATTCCTGAAAGACTCCAACTGAACAGAGCAGGCAGTGAGTGCCTGTTTGTATGTCTCTTACCTTGACTTGTCTTTGGCCTGTGTCCCTGCCTTTTCTTGTTGTCCCAGGGTCCTTGCCTGACCCTGTCTTTGATGCCCTAGCTGAAATCCAGGAAGTGTAAGGAGTGAATGGAGACTGTTCCCATCTGATGGCCAAGCAGTGCATGCCCTTGTGAATTATCAGTAGCTCTCATCCTGTTCCTGCTGTTGTCCAGGCCTTCTCTGGAATAAAAAGTAACCCCTCAGCATGGTGAATGGTCTTGTTTCCACTTGCAGCAGAGATGCCATGTTTTGGGCTGCATCCTCACAGAGAGAGCTGGATCCTATTAAATGCCCCGGTCTTGTGGCTGTGGTTGCATGGTGAGGAGTTAGGGTTCTCTGGGATGTGTTTTGTGAAGTCTAAAACCCATGTGAGAGGAAGGAAAAGAGAACTCCATCCTAGGAAAATATCTCATTCTGGTGCTACCCAGGAAGTGTCTTGCTGTGGTCTGCTGAACACCAAGAAGTGACAGGCGTGCTTTGGCAGCAGAAGGCTGCAGTGAGGTTTGTGCTGCAGAAAACTCCCACCCTGGAACGCAAAGCATTTTATGGGCACTAATAAATTAAACCTCATGTGTCGACTCTAAAAATGCAGTGGTAATGAACCAGCCTGGATTTACAGATAAGGGGAATGGAGCAGAGAGTAATATGCTCATTTCCCTGAGGTCGTTGGACCGTCCAGCAGTATGGGTGGGATGAGACCAAGGAACCCACCTTTCCCACACAACTGCCTTTCCTTCAGGCTCTTGCTCTTTGCCACAACATACCCAAATATTCTCTTCTCAAATCCTCCCTTTGGCTTTCATCTAGCAGCACATGGGGTACTTGTTAGTTGTCTCTGACAGGTCCTCAGGAAATCAGGCTTATTGCCTGCATTCTGTATCCAGAGGAATGCCTCTCCACTGGAAAGAAAACCTTCTGGAAATTGGGAGGATGCTGCTGACTCCATCTGTCCCGCTCTGCCTGTTCTCCAGAGCTGTGTCTGCTCAGCAATCCCCCCTGCTAGGGCTGGCTGCCAGAGCAGTGACATGAGAGCGTTCAGAGGGGGAACGTGTTTCTGCAGGTCCCATGCTGAGGGGTGTGCAGGCAGGCGGGAGCTCTGCAGGGCCTTCCATGTCTCCCCAACAGCTGACACGGAAATGGGAGAGGCACCCTTTCCCCAGCTAATGTTCCCCCCTCCTTAGTCCTCTGCCTCTCTCACAGATGTCTTAAGGACCTTAAAAGGTCTTGTATGTGAGCTCTTGGCCCTGATGAGGCAGAAGGTGCCTGCAGGCAGAATAACCCCCTCCTGGACAGCTGGATGAAGACATCACTCGTCAAGCATCAGCCCTCTCCAGGTAACAAATCTCCTGCTCCTGCTTTGCAGGAATGTCTGCAGTCACACGTTCACACCTGAGGCTGTCAGCCTTCAAAGCTCCTTCTGCCCCGCACTCTGTGCTTGCCTGAGTTTGGGGTTTAGCCAGGATGGGCTCCAGTCCCAGCCAAGCAGCTCCTGCCTGTCAGGATGGCGAGGAAATCTCAGCACAGAGAAGTAGGGTCCTGCAGGATGGGAACAAATGTCCACTTCCATGCTGGAAGGAGTCATTAGGATCCGGTACTGCCCTCCTTCCCTAAGCTGCTCCCTGCAAACCCCTTCTCCTTCCTGCTTCTTCCCATCCACCCAGTGGAGCTGCTCCACTCAGCCCCCATTGCTACCTGTGCCTTCTGATCTCTCCACTATAGAATAATGATATTAAGAATAATGAGCATTTTAATCTTCTTTTATTCCCCTGGGGTTCACAAAATGAAATGGGAGGGCATGAGAGGATTTACGTGGATGTGAAGGACATAATTAAGGAGGTTGGTCCTGATTAGTGCGTTAGTGTTCCTTAGTGTCTTGCCACAGGGAGGTGATGGGATGACAACTTGGTCATCTTACTGTCACACAGGAGAAACATGAAAGGGTGTTCATCAGCAAGTCCTGCTTTATGTTGTGTGACAATAGGAGATGGGACCAGTAATGAATGCCATGGCTGAGCTGTCTGTTTAGAAACAGGTCTGGGGTTTAGGTCCGTGTCCAGTGAATTTTGGCAAGCCTGCTCCATCTGGGGATCAGGCAAGAAGGTTGCATTCCCCTTGTGTAACAACGTGAAGTGCAGTAACAAGTGTGTTTTGCCTTAGAAATTGTGTTACAATAGATTAGATGATTGACCTGTTAAACTTTCTGGCTCTCTGTAGGATTTTCACTTTGTGGTGTCAAAAGCAAATTGAGTACTGTATTTGCTTTGTGTGCAGTGCATGGGAAATGGGGTCTTTGAAGAGCTATTATGTGTTGTTTTGCTGGAGAAGCCTCCTTTTGGACCAACAGGAAATACTTCTGCAGTCCTTGCCATGTGTCCCAGAACATGAATTGCCTTTAGCACATGGGGAGGGTGCTGAAAATAGCAGCGTGCAGACCTTGGGGAGGAAAAAACTCGATGGACACATGGTAGGCACCAGGAGTGAGGCAGAGATGGAGCTCTTCCAGGGAAAACAGCTCTGTTATGGGTCACGGAGTAAACACAGATGTCTTGAATTGTAAGTAGCTGGAGGAAACAGAGCAGAGCCACTGCGTGCTTTGCAGCAGAGGGGTTGCCTTGTGGGCAGGTCTGTAGGGTGTTGTTTGCAATGGGGGAGCAGAGCCCGGCTTGGGGATTAGCTCTGGGGATGCCTGTGTGGGACTCTGCAGTCACCATGGTTCCTCAGCTGCCTGGGGGCAGGTCTGAGGTTGGCTTTCAGCCTGCCCTGCAGGTTGGAAGCATTCTGCTTCTGCCTTTGCCTCCCTGCTCATTGCATAGTGAATAGCTTTGATTTTTGGTTTGAATTTTTGGTAGGGGCGGGGTATCTATGGCACAGAAAAAAGGAAGTAACTTGACCAAAGTCATACCTTGTATGTGTTTTTATGAGAGTGAGAAGCCACGACTGGATCTCCCATACATCACTGGGCAATCCCAGCTTTGCTCACAGCCTGAAACCTTGAGAAAGAATACATGTAAAATGAATCACAGTCATTGTTAGTCAGAACAGGGAATGTGGCCTGAGAGGGAACAGAGAGGAGCTATCCTTCCCAGGTAAACCCAAGTGCTGGTATTTCAATTGCTTTAAATATGAGAAATAAAGAAAACCCAACAGTGGTTTTAAGCAGTGACAAATAGCTGATCCACTTACTCACTTCTGGGTGAGCAGTTAAGGAGGAGCACCAAGGTGGGATATGTAACTGCATGTCCATCGTTCAATCTCCTGTGCTCTTGTGAGCCCCTAGCTCTGAGGCCTTGACCACCAGACTGTCCAGTGCTTGTCACCAGTTCATATTGCTTGCATCCTTTGTAGTCACTGGAAAAGGAAAGTAAAACTTGGAAAATGAGAGAGGACAAAGGCATCATCCTTTTGTTAAGCAAGTATTGGAGAACTTTCAGCAAGGCTTCTTTTGCAGCTGAATTGGACTCTATTTCCTATGGAAGGGGAACAGGAGTTGCAGCTGCGCAAGTGCTGTGCAATGAGACATGAAGCAGCTCAGCTCGCTGCAGTGAAAAGGGACCTGGATTCTGACCTCACTGGGCTGCAGGGAGTCGCAGGAGGAATAAGAAGTAAATCTGGGCTTATTGCCATGAATAATATGATGTCTTTACATCCTGACCTAATTGTATTAATTCTTCATGGCAAATATCATATGGAAGTGGCTGATTAGTACCTAGCAATGAGAGTGGTATTGGCCATCTGGTGTGCTTGCCTTGGAAGGAAAAAAGAAGATGAAATAAAACTGAAACACATACCTCTGTTCAGTAATGAATTAGCTGGATTCATTAGATTTCAGCTCAGATTTGTCTCTGACACTCCTGTATAGCAGTGCAAGAGGTGGTTGCATGACTGTATCTAGGAGGAAAGTGACCCTTCCAAGCTGACAGTGTGAACTGTGGTTATATTCAGTTCTCTGTAAGAAACGGTGGTGTCAGTTCTGTTTTACCTGTCAGGTTTCCCTTTGTTCTGGGCAACCCTATGTTAAGTTTCTATAAGCCCTTACGTAGGGAGTGCAGCTTGCTTATAGGAAAAATTAAAGTCAATCTCTTTTTTGCTTCCATGAGTTAAAGCAGACAGAGAAACTGATCTGTTTCCTATGTCCTTACCTAAGCTTGGAGAAAGCACCTGAGCCTGGTCTGGCAAGGCAGTTGTATAAGTCCATCTCTTTAAACTCTGCTCACATCTGGCTGCACAATGACAGGCAGCTCAGACACAAAAGACCTGTCTGTGCTTTGCTCCTGCTGTTTTCCTCCCTGCAGTCCTGGGGAAAGGTGGCATGAGAGAATGGCCCTGCATTGACCTGAGGGATGCTGCAGCTTCCCTTGGGGTTTGGTAGTGGAGATATTTCATGAGATCTACCAAGGCTGAGGGTCCTCTTCTGCAGCATGGACACTAAGTGAGATTTGGCTTCAGATGCTAAGATACTGTGTTTTTTCCTGAACATTCCTTTTTTTCTTGGTTGGAATACTTAGGAAGAGCCCAGCTTGGTTTGGAAAACAGAATGGGAAGCTTGAAATGAGTACTGGAGGGCTCTAGGGGGTTGACAAGCTGGGTTCCTTGGATGCGTAAGGGCACCAGTCAGGGAACCCAGGTGTGTCAGTGGTTTCCATCAGTGTAAGGGTTGGCCAGAGATGAGCTGCAGCTTGCTCACCATCCAAATGCTCTTGCTGGACTGGCCACTTGTGGAAGACTTGGATGTGCCAGAAGCTTCTTGTGCTCTGCAACACTTCCTTCTAGAAGGTTTTTGGGGATAAAGGCTTCGTTTCTTACTATTACCAGCAATTTCTTGCAATATATCTGTGTGGGCTGGGAACAAGTGAGTAACAAGGTTGTTTGGATGGTTGGGTGCTGAAGTAGGTATCAAAAATGGGATGAGACCTCTTGGCTGAGGCTGTAGAGAACATGTCTATATGCTCACACCTCAGAGCTTGGCTAATCCCATGCTAAATCTCTGGAAACAAAGAGATCTTGAAGAAAACAGCAAGGATGGTGGATACATTTCTCAAGCAATTTAATCTGAAATCATATTCAAGGAGAGCTCATGAACATGTGCTATAGGGTAGATTTAGGTTCAAGTATACAACACATTACTCACCTTCTTCCCTTCCCTGACTCAGCTTCAGCCCTCACCTCTTCTCACCTCCCTGTGTCTTCGCAGCAGCACCACAGGCTCCCCTGAGTGGGTTGTTTTCCATGGTGATTGGGAAGAGGCAGTGTTTGCCTGGGCTGGCTCACAGCCTCCCCACACACAGGACACCCTGCATCCCTAAACTTGGCTGCTTACGCTTGATGAAGCATCGTGTGTGAGCATCTTCAGCTGTGGACTGAAGGAGTTTTGTCTGATAACAAAACTGCTCTTCTGATAAAGAAACAGGGCTCTGGGTGTAGGGAGAAGCAGAAATGTGGAGTTACCAGCTGAGAAAGGGCAGCACTGTGAGCTAGCATGAGAGCACTGATCCCTTAGTCCTAGGTACAGTTATAGGAAGGAGCTGAGTGCCTTTGTCTTTATTCCCCATTTACTATGTGCCTAATGAGCTCTGGTTTTGCTTTTAATTTAAGCCTGCCCTTCTTCCATCCCCAATAATTAATGATCAACACCATAATGTAGCCTGATTGCTCCACAGACCAGGAGTGCTCTATAACCGTGGCCTCTAACAGGCTCCTTATTAAATGTACTTGCTAAGGAAACAAGCTGGGGGCAGGCTGCTGCAGAGTAATCTGTTTCCTGAACACTCCAGAGTTGCCAAAGCTGGGGACCAAAGTATGTGTGTGCAGAGCCATGAGAGTCATCTGTCACTGGCTTTACTGACAGATGCTCTTGATTGTCCAGGCCTTTCTCTGAAGGATGAGTCATGGCCGTGCTGGGAGAGCAGCAAGGGTTGTTCTTCGTTATATTTCAGAATAACTGAGTGGTAGATGTATAGGGCTGTTGTAAAAAGCCCCAAGTTTGTGATATTCATGGGAAAGTCAGGTTCCCAGGATGCAGCCAACCCTGTTAACGGTTGGACTTGGTGATCTTAAGGGTCTCTCCCAACCTAAATGGTTTCATGATTTTACTCACAGTGTTGGAGGATCCAACCTGATGGTGTTGCAGAGTGAAGGTTTACCTGCTGTGGGCTGGGACTTCCAGCCCGTGCTTCTGTCTTCCCAGTCCTGTTCCACCTTGACTGAATGTTTGGGTTGTTTTTTTTTTCCTGGATTTCTTTCCATTAGAGTTATAATGATGGATTTAATTTTCTGGTGTAGATATTAAGCTGCTTCCAGGGAAGTATTTCATGGCTCTATGTGCTAATAGGAGCAGAAAGCTGGGATTTGATGACCGCATCATGAGTCTTGCTTGGCCTGCAGGTTTTGTTCTTCTTAAAGGTTCAGGACTGCTACTGAAGATCTTGCTGTTGAGCACTGAAAGGTGGCTCTCACACCATGAGCAGCGAAGAACTGGAGTGAGACTTTCCTATTTATTTTACTTAGATGCAAAAAACAACCAGGTGGGAAATGCTTTTGATCACTCACAAAATCTGTTTGGGTTTTGAACCAGTGACCTGTAGGTCAGGGGCTTCATGGCCCTTTCAGTCCCTGAAGAGTTGAGTCTGTTGTCCACAGACTGCAGGTACAGCCTGGCTCTCAGTGACTGCTGGCTTTTGAAGCCAAGTGTGCAGCTCCTGTGTGTCCCCTCATGGTCACACTTTGGCTTTTAATGCTATTTTCATTTCATAAGGCTACCAAAGTGGAGTAGTGGGAACCAGCGATCCATGCCAGAGCCAGGCCCCTTCACCCCTTACCTTCTTTCCAAACTGTTGCGGTTTGGGTAGATCTGATCAGCCCACCATCTCCTGCAGCCTGTCTTGGATACCATCACATAAGATATTACAGGTCCTCCCCATCCCCTGCCAGTCTGTTTCTTGCGGAGCTCCTGTATGTCAACTTGTGATTTCATACCCTGAGGAAGCATCTTTGTGATAACATGCCCGAAGAGGGATGCTGTAACTTGTACGTTAATCCATTATTTTGGATGGGCAGTGTGATGTAATGAACAGTTAAGTGTTCTCTGAATGCTACTTTTGGTGACAGCACTAAGGACAAACAATTTGCTCTAGGATCACTCCACTTGGCAGAGGAGTGAACCTCCCTTTTTCTCCTACAAAAGAAATCCTGGTGTTTGTTCATCAACAATGTAAAATTAAACAGCCTCTCGCTTGAAAGCAAGCCTTTGCCAGCTGATTATGGTAAACCTAAAATATACTGAACTCTGATTCATCAGGGCATGATAAGATTTGATCCTTTTATAACTGGCATGTGGATGACTGACTGCTTTATAAATAATAATACCATGTGATTAATGACACATAAATTGTAATTAATAGCATTCCATGGAGTGGGAAAGGTGAATTCAGCAAGGCAGCTCTCCCGCCTCATCCCCATCTGAAACAACATGTATGTGGCAGTACAGCATGTGTTAAAGGTATAACTGGTGTGACACAGTCTAATATATAATAATATAATATATATAATAATATATAAATATATATAATAATAAATATAAATATATATATTAAATAATAAAGGCTGCAGAATGAGTCACAGATAGAATAGCCAAGCTTCCATTGATGAACTAATTGGGATAAAGATAATCAGCAAGTGACATCAGCTGCAACTGACAGCAGTGTGCAAATATGCATAATTATGCAAGCAATTTGCTTAGCATTGATGGTATCTGTTATGAGGTAAAAACAGCTTGGTGCACTGTGGGAAGGTCCATGCAAATCGCAACAGGGCCAGTGCTTGCTAACTTGATTTAGAGCTTCACTGAACTATGGATAGTCCCTGCAACTGCTTTGCCTCTGGGGAACTGGAATGGTTTCTGCTACCTGCATTTTCCACATGTTTGCAACAGCTGTGATCAAGGCAGAGATAAGACCCCCACCTCCAGGGATCAGCAGACTAAGCGAATATATACTTGCATTTATTTGATTATAAAGACCCAACCACCTTATACCAACCTTAATGTATGTTTGTTCATTTGTTTCAGTGTTAGCAGCACCTGAATGTATTTTGCTTCTCTCCAGCAGTTTTACTGCTTCCAAATATGTTCTGTGCCCCAGCTCAGCAGTAGGTAGTTATTTAAAACAATGCATTTCTCTTATGTGCAGCGCTTTCTCGGAGGTCTTGGCTTGTTCAGGCTTTAGTTGGGCTTTTGCATGCAAATCTAATGTGTCGTTATGGCATACTTAAGAATAATTAATATAGAAGGGTTACTTGTAAATTAGTGCTAGGAACAGATTTGTGAACCCAACCCCAGCAGTGTCTGTACTTTAAACGCTGGAGGTGATGACAGGTTTGATGTGAGAGTGTCAAGTGACATTTACTAGCCAGCAGTATTTATGTTTTGGATGTGTGTGGTTGGAGGGGTTTGGGGTTTTTTCCCCCCCTCTTATTTTCTGTTCCCAATTTTTGCAGCTGTGCTTTGATTTACATGGAAAAGGCAAAGTCGTGAGTTTACAGTGCTCCTTCCCTCATTAGGGATCAGAATGGCAATTCCAGCAACCCCCTGGGAAAGGGGCTGCGATGTTTTACGTACAATATGAAGGCAGCTGAACTTCCATCATGAAATCTTGGAGAAGATATAGCCAATATAGATGTATCTGCCCTGGCATGGACTATTTCTCTATTAAACATGTCACAGAAGACTGTAAATAGTTCAGGGGCACAGAAGGTGATTCTTTGTTAACTAGTACTGCTCTGAAAGCACAGTGTGAAATATTGGGGAATTCTGTGAAAATGTAAAAAAAACCAAGTTAGAAACCTGCAATTTCTCTCAAGCTTGGAGGGAAGGGAAAGCCCTAGTTTCAGGATGTAAACTGGCTTGTTATAGAAGGGGATTGGGAACAAACCTCCCCTGAAACAGCTGGGGCTGATCCCCATCGGAGTCAGGATGCAGGACCAGATGGTCACATCTCCTTTGACTATTCTGTTTATTTGCATGGAAACACAATTTTAGTTGAGAGAAAAATTGTAACCAATTCTGCTCTGAACAAATGTAATAAAAACTTCTGTATTCCAAGTTCATTGTAGTACCATTACAGGTATTAACTGAGGAGCAAGATCAAGAAGGGGAAGCATCTGCTCTTTTTTGGCTTTTAGGGACCAGCAGAAACACAGGAAAAATTGCTGGTACTTGATATATCGACCTGTTTTCATTATAACTTCAGTGTTTCATTCAGCTGAAAGGGATGATACAATACGTTTTGATTAAATGAAATGTTGTTTGAGTGTTGAATTAATTACGTGGAATATGGGCAAGGACTTGGTATTGTATGAATTTGGCTGCTCTGGAGAAACATCAATAGGCTGTTTGCAAATGATAACTTTATACTCTTGTCATCTTCTGTGCAGGGATCTCTCAGCTCTTTGCAAACACTGTATTAAATTTGGTGCGGGTAGGAAAGCATTAGAAACTCTGTTTGTACAAACAAGAGGAGCACTAAGAAAACTTCCAGGCTTTTCCCCTGCAGTTCAGAGGCAATGGGAATTTGATGCATGAAGGAGTGTAAGACTGGAACTTAAATAAACCATTTAAAGCTTTTCTGATGTCTCAGTCCTACTGAGTGGTAGAAGAACTGGGGAAAGAAGACCAGATCTTCAGCACTGAAGTCTTTAAATGACTATTAAGTTGTTCCCTGCCTGGTGGCTTATTGAGACTCAGCTGCATCCAGGGTTTGGTAGAGTCAGATCACTTCAACGAGTCCAGGTTGTCTCAAGTCAGTTGTCACATGGGAAAAAGCAATTATAACCCAGGAAGTTCTGTCTGAAAATTATTTTGGCAGCCACATTCTTTCTTTAGGTAAATTTATGCACACTAAAGCAACAGCCAAGGTGATGGGAAATACAAATCAAAGCAGCAGTCTGAGTGGTGTCATGCTTTGCTTCAAAGATGTGCTCAAAGCAAACGTGAAGATACCCCCTGGATTTGCCACCACATTTCATAGGTCATTTAGGGTTGGAGGAGAGCTTGACTCTGACCCCTGGAACTGTGTAAAAGTACTTGAAACCTGCCTTTTTAAAAGACCCCATAGGCAGAGATACAATGAGTGATCTACCCACACCATCTAAGCTCTGATTTGGGTTATACTAAGGGCAATGCAAGATAATAGTGCTGGTTCACTGCCTGCTCAACCCTTCACCTTCCCATAAAGATGGCTAAGGCAGATTCTGTTATGTATCTAAGCACAGAAACCTCCCCAGCCAGGTAGCGTATATAAATAGCAGACATCGTTACTGGCAATCATGTGAGATTTTTATGGTGCAGATGTAATTTTATGGTTATTATTTATTTTTATGGTTCACTGGATCAAGGCCCCCAATTTACTTCATAGCTCTCCAATGTCAACAATTATCAGGCAGCTGCTAATTGAGGCTGGATCAGACTCGGCAGCCTATCGCTGAAATCTCCATGGGTGACATTTCTGACACCCCTGAAATCAATGGCAACAAGCCCAATGACACTGAGAAAGCCAGAAATTTATCCTGTTCCCCCATGCCCATCTCCAGTGACAGGTCTGAAGAACTCTAAATGAATCCTGATTTCCATACTGATAAAAGCTAATGAAGCATGGAGGAGCATCATTAAGTCATGAGTACTTTTTGCTGTTAGTGGCTGGGTGCAAGGAGGAAGCAGAGGAGGGGTTTTGTTAGTGGTTGTATAAGGCTGTTCTGGGGACTTCAGCTTTTGGATAATGAAAGAAAGGTAAGGGAAGAAGGAATAGCGATGCCATCAATAGAAGAAAAGGGGAAATAGTAAAAGCATGAACTTCTTGGCATGTCCTAAATTTTGAATTCCTACAAAAGTAGCAAAAACTGGGACATAAAATGTGGACTTGGCTGTAATTTTGTTCTCCCAAAAAACCCTTAACGAAAGTCAGGCAATTTTTTTTTTTTTGTCTTAAACCTTTTCAAGCTTTTCAAGTCAAATGAAACCTTCTCAAGCTTTCAAGTTAAATTTAATTTTTCTATGCATCCCCTACAGGGAAAAACATTAAAAAGTAGTGTTTCCTGCCTAGCCTAATAGTGGCAGAGACCAACATGTGCTTTGTGATCCTTATTGTACACCCTGCTACGAGTCCTGTTGGTTTTGAGTGGTAGAACCTGCAAACTTCATGACAGTTGTAGTGTAGGAGTGGCAGGAGTACATCCAACCTATCTCTTCTGCAGGCTTACATGGCAGATCACGGTGATTCTTTTGAGCTGTGCAAATGATTGATATATGTGCCCTCAGAATAACTTAAAATGTGCATTTGAAAACTTTTTAACAATAAGCTACTCTTGTGGTGTTTTTCTGAAAACCCACTAAATCTGTTGTGTCCAAACTGATTCCCCCAGCCCTATCTTTCACCTTCCTTTTGATTTCTCTGTCGTTTTAAGACTTTAGATAATAAGCCATGATTCTCAGAATTGCTATTATGTTTTATTAATAGGATGGGGGGGGAAATTAATTGTCACAAACTTTGAAAGATTTGCACTTGGAGCACTTGCAGCTCTTGAAAAGGGCAATTCATTTGGCTGCCTCATTTGATGGATGGAGACTCTCATCTCTTCCTCCCTACGTTTCCCGGTCCTACCAGCACTTGCAACCCATGGGAATGGGTCCCCTTCGTGGTTACTGACAGAACCAGTACTTTGGTCCTTTGGACACCAAGCATGAGCCAGGGCTGAACCACGACCAGCTGCAGCGGTGGGTTATGGTGGTGGAGGCAGGGCTAGCATTGGTGGCTGGAGCCCAGAAGATCCGAGTTTTCCTCTCACATCTGTGTATGTGGGTGTGTGTACACGTATGTGCAGCCAGAACAAGTCTGTTCCTGTTTGGGAGATCAGTGTCAAAAGTGTGTTTTGTAAGAGCTGGCCAGGCTCCTGTTTCCACATTACTAACCAAAAGCAGCTAGATGTTTTCTTGGGGGCCTCTGCTTTTACAAATCAGTGCAACAGCTCTCCTTAGAGAAGGAGAGGACATGCTCCAGAGCCATTTCTACAAAAAGCCTCTCCATGGAGGTGCATTAGCAGTTCATCTCAGTTTGGTGGGGCTGTACATTGCATGGTAGCATGGCCAATGTGTGACTGCAACAACAAGGGAAGGAAAAACCCGTACTGGGGGATGGGGACCAGCTTGCAAAACGGTTTCTGCTCCCTTGGTGCTTACAAGAAAGGAACAAGTACGAACACGTTGGATCTAGCTGTGTCTCTCCTTTTCTCTCTGTACAAATTGTACCTTCTCCAACCCTTCAGAACCATAAAGCAAGGAGGTGGTTTTCCCCTCAAGTACCTGAACACCTGAAGCTGAAAATCCTATCCTCGCTTCCGTCTCCCCTTCTTGTTCTTCCTTATTGGGTACTTCCTTAATTCATTGTCCTCAGTGAGGGGGTGGTAATCTACTGATTGCAGCAGTGTTCTGCAAGCGTCCATTATTATGTGCAGTGAAAAGCATCTTCTGAGGGTTTTTCAGGCGTCTTTATATGGCTGGGTAAAGGAGTAAGGTGTGTTAGTGGAAAGTGGCTTGTGGCTGTCCTGCCTCTGGCAGCAGGAGGAATAGAAGGAGGGGGAAGGAAAAGAGAGCATGACTTGCTCCAGTCACTTAACCCATCCCACTGCCTCTTGAGTTGTAGCATCTGGAAGGGGGGAAAAACAGCAAGAGGTGGCCCTCAGGGGAAATAAGACACCTGTGGTGGGAAACAGCTTTTAGTTTCTGGCTGTTGCCTGACTGGTTTGTTTTATTTTCCTTTGACACATTTTTTTCCAGCACCCTTTTCTGTCAGACCCAGGAAAAATGGTATTTCATCTGCAGATACAACCCACAGCTGGAATAAATATATGCATACCTTCACCTTTGACTAGGCTTAGGTATTTGTCAAGGGGGAGCAAAAGTGCTTCCATATTCTTGGGTAAGGATCATGCATTTTAAAAGAAGGAGTGTAAATTCATAGCTGCCTATTACAGATGTAGCAACTGGTCTTATTAGACTTACTTGTATCCTAAATGATCTGTCACAATCACTAAAGTGCTGGTTTATAGTCTGAATGAGGATGTTGCAGTCTGGCCTCTAACAACTGGAGCACAGGAGGCTGTTTGAGTCACCCATGGCCATGCTCAGTGGTGGTGGGTGCTGGAAAATAACTGTCCTGACACCCAGGCTGTGCACTGAGCTCCTGGGGTTCCTGCCTTTGTCTTATTAATGCAGGGACTTCAATGTCATGAACCAACATTGACAAATTGATATCCCACATGAAAGGATTTGAAGACTATCTTTCCTGGAAGAAATCCTCCCAGATATTCTTATTGATGGTGTTGGAAATAGAAATGGGAATTATTGACTCCCCGCTCAATCTGCAACCAACAGATTCAACTGTTGAAAGAAATCAATTGTGAAGTCAGTGTGTGCTTTGTAATATGGTAGTGTTTTATATCCAACGTTCCTAGTCCTACCCTGTCCAATCTCAAGTTTCCAAATCCTTGGTGGGATATGAACACTGTGGTCTGGTTTTCAAAGCTGCTGAGAGCATTTTGGCAGTTAGAGCAAGGATGTTAGAAATACTCACTAGCCCAGGCTCGTGCAGCTGGGTTTGCGTGCTTTGTTTCTGCTATCTGCACCTCCAAAAAGCAGAAAACACCTACCATGTTGCTCACTGCTTACCATTAATCCAAACAATTTGAGGATAGTTCATTTTGTTAATTGTTATTCTGTTAACTTGCTTTGCAAATTATCAAGCTATAGAATTCTGCGCGTTAACACAATACATCCAACTTTAGCACTGCTGTTTGCTGAGTAAGCTATAGCTACCCGCAGCCAGATTTACTTCTGTTTTCATTTTCAAGTGTTTAAAGCTGGTTAAGTCCGTCTCTTACAGTTTCTCCTGTCTCAGTGCTGACTCCTCAGCTTTTAAGGTCCTGTCAGAGGTGGGGTTCAAACGGTATTTGGGAAAGGCTGGTTTGCATCCTGAACAATCGTTACAGGTCCCAGTTTGTAAAAAGGAACTACTGACACTAATTGTTTTTGTTGCTTATTTATCTCCTGATAGTAAATGCAATGCAATTAAAATCATTGCTGTTCCTTGCAGGTGGCGTGTTTCTTCATTTGGATATCAGGAGACATAAACAACAGCGGCTGTGGAGATGACCCTTCTCTGATGGGAAAATTCACTTCTGAAAACTCACTGTGAAATTCACTTCTGTTCAGACTATGACGCCACTACAAGCTTCCAGCCTGGAGATTTAAGATGGTAAATACTGTAAACTTTCTAATAGCACCCGATTTTAATGATATTGAATGAATGGGATCTTGAATTACCAACTATTTCTGAGCAAATCGAGAAAAGGCACGTGTATGCACAGCCGGGTAAAATGTGCTTTAGCAAAAACCTCACCCTTGTTTTTCAAGTGGTTCCTGAGAAAATTATCATTAAATAACTGAGGGAAATTGGCATAATGATTCAAAGTTCGACTGGAAAGTTGCGCACTACATGTGGCTCCTAACAGTGAAATTAGAAGGAACGTATACGCTGAGCTATGAGACAGATATTGCTTTAATGAAAGGCATAATGGTGACACTGCGTGAACTTAATATTTAGCCAGTGACGTTTGCACTTTGCAAGAGCCCAGGGGAGGCAATTAGGAGGGCTGTAGAAGGAGGGAATAATTTTACCTGTCAGGTTTGTAAGTGGGCAGCTCTTTGTATGTGTGTGCCTGTGTATGCGTATTTGTATGTGTATGAATGATCCAGAAGCTAATGAAACGGAGAGGCTTGGCTGGGACTGTCAAACCTGTGGTTAGAGGTGGGGAAGGAGCTGTTTCCAAACCCACAAGATTTATTTCTGGAGCCGGTGGGTAGGTGGGGGGTGAATTAGCAGACTTTAGCCTTCAGGGCTTTCATCTGCTTTAAATTCAGCTTAAAAAATTGCTAATGGTAACAGCCAGCAGGTAGGTTACCCGTGTACATCTTACAGATGAATTCACTGTATTTCTCTTTAAAACTTGTTCTCTGGTTATACACCCCCCTCCTTGAGTTCTTAGAATATGACTGGGGAATGGTAGGTGAAGGAGGCTCCAAATTCAGCTCTTGTAGCTCATGGGTCTCCATCCAAATAGCACATGGTTCTCCCCAAAGTTAACCTGGCAAACCAGAGCATTCCTTCTGGGATGGAGCATTAAATGGTGCTGAGCTGCTGTTAAGAGCTGGACAGAAATGGTCCTTGCTCCAGGAACTTGCAAATACCAAAACTGGGGTACAATTGCTCACTGCTCACAGGAAGGTTTGGCTGAAGACTGATCTCACCTTTGTGGTTGCCTTGGTCTTCAGCTAGTGCTGAACCCCAAATCTTTCATCTCCATTGTTTTTGGGAGGCATGGATCTACAGTATTTCGTGCCCACGGCAGATAAAACTGATGAAGGACAACAAGAGCACAGAGCACCAAAATGCCAAATCCAGAGTCTTTTCAGTGTCAAGTTCTGAATGGTTTTCCATTCTGAGATGTTTGTAGAGTGATTGTTCGTTTTTTCTCCCCAGCCAAAGTTTCTGCCCCATATCAGAGCTCGCTTGAGACATTTTTAAGTTGCTTGTTGTCAAAGAGTGCTGGGGACAGCACTGTGAACATAACCAAGACTTCTCATCACCATACAGTTTCCTATGCCGACCAGTCTGAACCATTTGAGGTCCCTGCCTGACCCCTACCACAGGCACTGGGAGGGTTTCAAAGTAGGGGCCAAACATCGCTAGAACATAGCTCTGGTCCCTGAAGCAAATAGCAGTGATGGGTCCAGATGTCATTGCTTTTCCTCATCACTCACCTAGGTACCTGCCTGACATTATTGGCCCAAATCAGTTGGCAGTGTGAATACATGGGTCAAGTGTGGCAGCAGAACAAACTCATCATCAAGCAGTGCTTTGAGCTAAAACACTGCTGTGACTCTGAGGTAGTTGTTTTTGTGGGCATAATGTATGAACTAGTGCTTAAAAACTTGGCTTGAGTCAAGCACAGAGAAGATGCCTTAACTTGAGGAATGCTTTTGGTAGATGTGTTATTGCCATATCTCTTGTCTGAGAAAGAGTTGTACCTTTCCTGCAGATTGAAAGATATCATTGATGTCCAACTGCTGTAGGAAAAGCAACATCTCTCTTGATCGTGTTTTCCATTTAAAACTTCATTTCTAGCCCAGCAGTGAGGAGAAAACTGAAAGCTCATTCAAATGAGCCTTTTAATAGAAAAATTGGATTAAGTATAACCCAATTTCATCATCTTGTCTGTGAGTCATGACTTTTTAAAGACCAGGGACTGATGCTGCAGTTAATGTTGTGCTAGCAATACTCAGTTA
>JBCJKH010050978.1:29208-39563 GCA_039877255.1 Loriculus beryllinus | reverse complement strand
TAATGAAGAGTCCCTCCCCAGCATCCCTATAGGCCCTCTTCAGATACTGGAAGGCTGCTATGAGGTCTCCACGCAGCTTTCTTTTCTCCAGGCTAAACAATCCCAACTTTCTCAGCCTGTCTTTGTATGGGAGATGCTCCAGTCCCCTAATCATCTCGTGGCCCTCCTCTGGACTTGTCCCTCCAGACCAATCTCTGTGTAAAGCTGCCTGCATTTAGGCAGACTCTGAACTGCTGCACATTACACAGGCTCCACAGATACATCTTAAAATTTAGCAGCTAAGTGCTTTACAACTTCTTTCTACCCTGCCCTGCACCTCAGGACTCAGTGAGAGCTCACTGTGTTGCAGACACAGTATCAAGCCCAGTAGCTGAAAAGGTGGGAGGTGATCCTAACACTCTGTCCTCCTGCCCTGGGCAGTTTGGAGAAGGAAGGTGATTTATGCGGAGGATACATAAGATGCTCACCCTTCAGAGCAAAGCATTTGAAGGTGTAGGTTTGTGTGTGCTCTCAACTCAGCTCTGGGTGAGTCCCAGGAGCACACCTGACCTTTTTCTCATTCCCTGTCTCTGCCCCAGGGAGAAATACGGGTGTAGGAAGCCAGGAGAGAAATGAGGTGTGTTCTCACCAACCCTCTGCCCAGGTGGGACGCAGGAGCTGGGCTGTGCTGCTGGGTGCTCCAACAGACAGTGTAACCTTGATGAATCTCTTGGGTTGAACTCCCCAGAAAGGGCTTTTCTATCCTGGGTGACTGGTCTGCAAACCCTTGAGGGACCTTCAGGAGAAGGGGATGCTTTTGGGGAGTCTGGTTGTGAACACCTAATGCCACAAGACCTGGGCTCTGGAAGTGTTTTGACCTACTCCAACACAGTCCACACAGGGTTTTTCTGAACTGGTTGGTTCAATAGCACTTCTGAGCACTTCAGCTGGGCACTAAGACTTAGTGGAGACTTTAACTTAATCTCACCTGATGTAATGTGGATTTCAGAAGGTATTTAGGTAGTTCAGCAGTTATTGAAATCCATTTGAAAACCAGGGCACCAGATCTCTCCCCTTTGTAAACTCATAGCAGATCAGTCCTGGAGGAGCCGTGAACCTCCCAGAGTCCACAGAAGGAAGTGCTAGGAAGGAACCCTCAAGGAAACACACACCCCTGTCCTCTGAGCATAGAAGTAATAAAGTCTGCAGTTAATAAATCTTGGACTCAAGGATCTGAAGAGTGAAAGTAGAACAAATGCAGAGTTGTATTAACTAGGCTTTGTCTATATCATGTTGTACATTAGAGTCCTGGGAAAGAATGGGAGGAGAGCAGGAGATAAAATACCATCTCACAGTGTAATAGTCGACAGTGGCATCAATTGAAGCTATTCAGTCAATGTCCTTGCTCATATTTCCTTACCTGCGTTCATGCATCAAGGGGAGAGAGAGGTGTCTGTATCTGATATGTCCTATCAGTTATTAACACAGATTGAATTGTAAATATTTAAATAAATAAATATTCGTTTAAAATCTGCCCTTTAAAACCTTTTGAGAACCGCTCATGTTTAAAAAAAATGAAGGAAAAGAAAACAATTTTCTCACGAATAATGCACAAACACATGGGTAAGCAGAAACAACTGAATAATATGGAATGCTAATTTGCTCATCTGCAACGAAGTTTTTCGTGTGCATGCAAAATAATCTGAACATCTATTGTGCAGTGTAACATATATTATCTTGCTTTGTTATTTGTAATATGTTTCAAGTGTAATTTAGTCATGCTAAGGATCCATGTAGCCTTGAATATTTCCACTTAGCTGCAATATCCCTCTGCTCGTCTTTCTTGTTCTTTGCCTTCTCTCACTTTCCCTTTCACTTGCTTTCTCTTTCACTTTCTCTTTATCCATCATAATTTTAATTGTAGTATTTCCCAGTCCTTTATTTATATATTTATTTCCTTGTCTTTGCATACTATTTCTGCTTATATATTTATATATGGATAACATTTGCTAGTTAATTAAGTTTGAAAAGCTGTGATTTAAACCAGAAAATAAAAATAAAGATCTTTATGGTGCAATGATGGTACACACCTCATGGATATAAATTCATGCATTTAAGTGAAAGCCTGACTAGATTTTAATTCTCTTAATGATGCCTTAGTTTTTATTGCTCCTTACCTGTACACTGGAAAGAATGTTGTCAGAGCTTGAAATGATTTTATGTACCTGATTTAATGCATCAGCTGACAAGGACAAAGACATTGATTAAATGTTCTACCTCAGGTGTCCAGAAGGCTGGAAAAGGCCGTCTTCTCAAAATAGCCAGTGAAACTCCACCCAGTAATCATTAACTTAGTGTTTGGTCCAAGCTCTAGAAATAACAGGAGGCTTGAAAAGCAGCAGTCAGAAAACACTTGGTGTGATTTAGAGGACTAATTGGTCTTGTTTGATGAGTGAAAATCGAATGGGAAGAGTCTCTCTCAGCTGGTAAAGAATGCACAGGGCATTTGGTCCTCGGAAGAGCACCTGGACTCTTAGTACTTAGCGAGTGGGTAGATAGCCCAAGGGTGTATGGTGAGCATAGCAGGGAATTGTAAGATAGTGGAGCTGGAGTAATATGGAAAGACAGAAGGAAGAAGAAATTCCAGTCTGCCTGTCCTTAGCTTGTTTGAACTCGTAGAAGCCCTGGGCTGTCCTTCCCTGACTTGACACAGGTGATGTCTGCACTGCCATGGTACAGATTAACACTTGAGCCGGAGGCGAGAGACTCCACTGGGTTTTAAACTTTAAAATGTCACTTGGTGGGCTTCGCCCAGAACAATATTTAGGCGCTGGGTTTCTAGCCAGGCATGACCATTAGATCTTTTGCTTTAGGATTCTTCTCCTACATTATACCTACAAGTTTTTACCGTTCAATGAAATCTATGTGGTGTTGCAGAAACTTTGGTAACTAATTTATTCATAGCAGCTGAAGTAAGTGAAACATCATGTTTTAGTAAAGAAGCTTTCAGAAGCTCCACAGCCATCAGGGCTATGTGGTCCCAACATCAGCTCAGCCTAGGAGGTGACCTACTCTTGGAGTAATGTACAGTCCAAAAACCCAGAGCAGACCAAGGCAGACTGCAGCTCAGGGGAAGGAAGCCACCTGCCCCAAGCCTATGAAGAGAACACACCCCCTTATCCCCACTGTGGTTAGGAAACCTCAAATTGAATAAATGAGTGCTACGGTTGCCAAAATCAGCCTCTTAAACTAAATGGTCTCTTATGAATATCAAATGAAATAACCGCTTTAGTGCTCAACTCATTTGTGCAACAGTACTATTAATATGGTTGTCTAATTTATGGAGTAGCCAGGTTCTGGGTAACAGTGCAAGAGGGGGTAAGAAGGCAATTAGTAGTCTTTTCTTCTATGCATATTGGAACAGAAACCTGTATATAGAGGAAGTTCTTGTGGCAGGCGCAGCATGCTAAAAAGCTTTCACCTAAAATCATATAGCCTGACAAACAGTATAAAAAAGTAGATTGCCCAATAAACAAATAACCTATCAGTCATTTATACGAAGCCATACTACTTAGACTCTTCAAGCTTGAAACGACTGTGTATTTTTTCCCCATTAAAATGTTATGATGGTCTGCGCATAAACTGTTCTAAATTCAGATTTGATATCACTGTGTTTTCAAGGCCTAGATGGATTTAACACTTTTCCCAAGACAAAGCATTAGCTCCGGGTGGATGTGGAAACAGTTCCAAGGATTTCCTTCCCCTCTGGAGCCACAGGGCCAGCAGCCTCCAGGGCTCTGGTGGCCTTGCAGGATTCAAGTGGGAGCAATTGAAGGGATGTTGAAGGAAACAATCTCTTCCGGAGGTGAGGCCATGCTGCACACATCCCTATGGTTTCACCCAAGCTCCTCATACTTTTTTTATTGGGGTAGACTTAGATGCCCTGTGAGCCCAAGGGGAAGAGTGGTCCAAATTAGCATTCAGCAAAGCAAAAGTGCCCATTCTCCCTCTTGCCATCCAATGGATTTCACTTGCACCATGGCTTCCGACCTCAGCCATCCCTCTTGAACCAGAACCTGGCACAGGTACCCCATGCCAGCTGCACTGCTCAGTGTGTTACCAGTGTACAGCATAAGTGCACTGGGTGTCTCCACTGTGCCAGGAGAGAACTCCTCCATGAAGTGCTGCTGCCTTATGGGATGACAGAAGACAGGGATTACATGCCTTGCTCCTCCTCTTTGGCCTTGCCTATGTCTTTCTGCCACAACCAGGCAGCCACCGCACATCTCAAAGCACAGGCTCACCCATGTGGCCCTGGCAGGATGTGGTTGATATGACCAATAAGCAGCCTTTAGGGCGTCTCAGCCAAAGAGGAAAGCAAAGAGCACTTCTGTCTACAGGGCTGTGGAAGAAAGAACTGTTTCTTGCCTCAGGAAACAATATAGAAGTTCACAGGTTGTCTGAAGTCACCAAGAAACCTGGGTACCTCTCAGAGACAATTCCCCCAACCCCCAAGAGCTGGCACTTGCAATATCTGTGTGGCTAGGCAAGGAGAAGGTCTCCTTCCATAAACTTCTCTGCAGCTCCTCTGTGTGGACATGACAAACACTGACATGCACAAGGACCAGGCACAAATTCATTCTGCATTGGAAAGATGTCCTTGGAGAAAGCTGATCCATCAGCCTTTGCTCATGGACTTCCTTGAAGAGATACTTCTGTTGTGGTGGTTGATGGGTTGATGGGTTGAGTGGGTGGGTTTTTCCCAAGCAGACAAAGAACCTGGGTGAGAAGCCTGCTGCGATTGGTCAGGTCAGGTCTTGCGCTTATTGCCTCTGGGATGCACTATCAACCCAAGGAGGAAGAGTGATCTGAGCCTTTACTTCTCACCTACAGATGTTTCCTTGCACCCACACGGCAGACAGCAAGCAGACAGCTCTCGTACTCTCCTTCAGGTGTAGCATAGTCTGATTCCCTGGTGCATGGCAGGAGCACACAGCCTCTGTGGCTTGTACTGGTGTGTTGCCTGATGAAATAGTGCATCAGTGAGAAATCGTCTCCACCATCACAGATAGGAAGGCAGACCTTTTAAATCACCAGTGAATAGGTTCCTGTTTGACAGGGACTACCAGAGCCATATTCATAGGGCTTCTAACATGGCTGGGGTTAATGAGCTCTAGGAACTTAGTCCCTGGTTGCCTGAATCAATGGTGATGCTTGGAATTACTTGGTTGCACATCTCCATGCTCAAATTCATCCTGCTGCCACAGAACTTTCAATGGCTGGGACCGCAAGGTGAATCTTGCATTTATGGGCAAATAAAATATGCTTGCTATAAAGTCTGGCAAATTTAATTTTGCAGACAACTGATGCTTTTTTCTTTCTCAATATATAAACACAAGTTTTGCAAGTTGTATGCAACTGTAATCAGTGATTATAGATATGTGTTGCAAAGTGTTTAGTTAGTACAGAAAAGCAAAGACTGTACCTGGATGCATGAATTCAAAGCCACTCTTTTAGGAAGCTTCTAATGTTAATAACAATGGGGTCAAGGCTGCAGCTGATGAGTGGTTCGGAAATCTCAGTTCAGGTCATTAGGATGAGCAGCCTAGGACTGCCGGGCTAAAGCTGTCATTGGTGGGGTCAGGAGGTGTGACTAAGTGGCAATCTGTTTGAAGGTGACAGGAAGGCCACCCTGGAGGTGTTAGAGGCAAATAGCCTGTAAAACATTCAGTGACAGCAGGGAGATAAAAATCTCAAAGAAGGGGTGGACATTTTTTGTGTATTAACTCTAAATAAAAGAGCAAGGCTGAAAAAGGAAGTATTGTTCATACAAAAATAATGGCTGACCCAGAGCCTGTTCTGGGACACAAATATCGCCTGGATATTTGGCGATACTGGAGCAGGCTAGAGCTAAAATACCTCGGAATAAATGGGACTGCTGACCCAAATCCTTTGCTGCCTGAGAAGGGTCTGATCCACGCCTGCAGCAAGTGCCCTGACTGTTGCACAGGTTTTTTCAGCAATAGAAGCAATTTAACATAGCATTTATCTTATCAAACAGCAGGTCTACCCAGGACAAACAGTCTAGTGAAGTAGCATCTTAATGCAGCCAAGGAAGTTCCCACACCAGGTAAAGTGTCCTGGGGTATCCTCAGGTAGTTATCCTCATTTCCTTTTCCCTAGGCATCCTCTCTAGGCTGCTGGTGGGTAGTGGATACCCAACAGGAGGGATCTTCAGCCTGACATATGCAGCTGTTTCTATATCCTCATGTTCCTCAACATTTCCGTTTTGCAATTCTCCAGCTGAGCTCGTTGCCCTAACCCACTTCATAAACAGTAGACAGGGACATCAGGTTTCAGTGATCTCCTGGTGAAGCCAATGTCCCAAAGAGGACAGACCAACACCTGCTAGGAGGTGGAGTCTCAGAGATGGGCAACACCTGTTCTCCATGGGACTTGGATGGGCTTTGAGCAACCTGATCTAGTGGAATGTGTCCCTGATCATGGCAGAGGGGTTGGAAGCAGGTCATCTTTAAGCCATTCTATGAGTCTATTCTAGGAGTCATGTACAGAACCTTGGGTGTATGGTTAGGTGACATGAGATGGGAAGAGGGTAAGGGAATAGATCTGGACTGGGCATGAATTGGGGTAGATTCTTGAAAACAGATAAATGACAATTATAAATATTGCAAGCAGAAAACAAATCATACCCTGTAAATTCTTTGCACTCCTTTATCGCTTTCTTATCTCTCTTGCAAATGACCATCATTTCATTTTAAGGGCTTGAAGCCTTGAGGTCTTCTCTACACAATCATGATCCAGACTGGCTTATTATTAACCTAAAGAGTGGTGAAGAATAAAAACGCTTGTTGGCTTATTAGCAATGTTTATACTGCCAGATGCTGACAGACAAGCAAATGATGTGCTGTCAGCAATCTTCAGTTAAAAGCATTTTTAACAGGTGAAATGCACATCTTGTTACAGTGAAAACATCTCCATAAAGCTGAAGGCATGGATCACCTTATGTCCAGTGCAATAATCTCTTCAGGTGCTGTCATGTGCTAAATGGTACACTTCTGCAAATCCCCCACACTTTATAAACAAGCTATAGGTCAGGATTTTTAACTTATAGCAGCCTGGGGAGAAGATCAAATTAGAGAGTAGCCCTGAACACAGAATGTGAAGGTGGTTGCTCTTTATTCTTCATCTAAAAAAAAAAAAAAAAAAAAAAAATTTACTTTATTTTCCTCAAAAAGTTACCTGAAACTCTTGGGTCTTCAATAGTAACATGTGAGTTAGTGTACAGCCATAAGTTTGCTTCTAAACTGCAGAGGGAGAAGAAAGCTAAGCTGAAATTTTCGATGCTGAAGACTTGTTTCTTGTCTCAAAAAAATGATGTCTTCTGTAACCTTTTGCTCTCATGTAATATCCAGCAGTTATCTACAGATACTATTTTAACACGGAAGGACACATATCTTTGACTTTTTTCCCTTTAGCTGTTGTTATTGACACGTCAAGCCTGCTAGAACTGCATTCTCTTTCCTTCCATTTTGGGCAGGACTAACCATGCTGCTAGCTCCTGTTTCTTGACAGTGGTAGATTTGCGAGGCAGTGAGTGACACTGGCAGGTTAGTTCCCCCCTCTGTCTTTGCTGAAGTATGTTGGGCTGTATATGTTGGTTGCTGTTTTTTGCCTACCACTTGGAAAAGGTTTCCTCTTAAAAATATAATTACCTTTTCCCCCAAAAGAACACTTGCAGCTCCGAAATGTACATGTCCCTTGTTACTTGGAAATGTCATGTTTTTCTCAAGCTTTGAAACAGCAAAAGAAAAATCTTCTTGGTCCTGAAGTTTGGCAATGGAGAAAGGATGTGATATCTGTTCCCAGGATTCAATACTATTTCTCCAGTGAAGTCCAGCAGTGTCCAACACAGGTTTGTCCCTTCCTACAAACGTGGAGCACATTTACCCTGTGTACAGCATCACTAGAAGTAAATCACACAAGAATCTTCTATTAAATGACCTGCAAACAGGACCACTTCAGAAGGCAAATGAGTACTCCCAAGTCAGGCTACTGTGCTCTGGAGGACTTTCCAGCAGGGTTAGCACAGTCTGTCTCATGGCTGAACAGCCTTTCCCACACCCAGCACCCACTGAATCCCTTCTGACTGCCAGGACTCTGGCTTCAACCTGTGCCCTTGCAAGGGGAAAGGGGCAGCTCTTCAGAGCAAGAATCTGCCTGAACAAGAACATGGTAACACTTGAGAATACAAAATGGGTTGTGTGAGATTCAGTTGCCCTAACATAGGTTCTGTGTCGGCTACTTTGGGATATCCTCTCTGGTCTCTGGTTGCTGCTTTGCAATGGGGCAGACTCCCATATGACCTGTGTTATCTCTGCTAGCCATCTCTTGTATATCTTAGACATTTAAGATGGCCCTGAGAATTAAGATTTAGGCAACTAAGTGCCTTCCCTCCCACCTCTGAAATACTTGGGTTGTTACCACATCCTATTCTTATAAACAAGATGTTATTCCAGCCTACAGTTCTTTGTCTTTTTGCAGCCCAGTAAAAAGCATTCAAATTAAGCGAGCCCCTAGAAAACACCCAGGTTGCTCACAGCAACCAGCTTGCCATGGGATGGTAATGCAAAGGCTTGCTTTAAATCAGTGACAGCCCTCGTGTTAGAGCTCTGACAGAACTACTGATTCATAAATACCTGCCATTCAGTGCGAGAAAGGGCCATAAATCATGCTATGAACCTTTTCCAGAGCTGGAAATGCCAGCATTAGGTTTTTATGTTACGATTTTATATTACAGTGAAGGCTTTCAGTGTCTTGTTTCTCAAGCACAAAGATTCAGTATTGTAAATGGGGCAAATTTTGTGAGAGAAGCAACATCTTTAATTAGCCGAGTGAAAACCATGGGAAGAAATGGGCAGGCTTTCTTGAACACAAACCCTTCTTCACATTTCTGTACCAGGTTTGAAATGGCTTTTGGTGTCTCCAAACTCTGTGCATTTTCCCAGGCGCATTGCTTGCCACTGCTTCTTTGACACTCCAATATGGACCCAAGTCCACTCACAAGCTCCAGCTTGCCCCAGGCCCAGTCTGTTTAGAGGAAAGCCTGTGTCAGGCACAAATTTGTGATGAGATGTGGGGTAAGGCAAGGAGAAAGCTCAAACTTCTGCCGTCTCTCAGCATGTATTAAGAGTACTTGTGTCTGCAACATGGACCAAACTCAAGAGCACCATGGGCTGATGGAGCCATTCAGTGTCTGGATCTGGAGAGTGGGAATTCATTGTCTGCAAGCCATGGTTCAAACCAGGTCCTTTGGCTGGTGCTATGCCTGCCAGTGTAGGCATATGCAAAGGAACTTAATAGCAAAACACAGTACTGACCTCACTTCCCTGTAAGATGCTTTTTTTCCCCCATAACCATTTGGATGACACCTCAGCAATGTTATACTGTAAATCTGGAAGCATCAGATCACAGTTATCTCGTATCTATTCACAACCATTATCACTGCCTTGGCAGGCACGGCTGAAGCAGGTATTAGCTGTGTTGCTACTTGGTAGTATATTTTAAGTGGTGGACATTATGGTTGATAGAATTATGTATCTGTTGAGTTTAACCTCCTCGTCTCTTTCCTTTGGACCTTAAACATGCTTTATTATATCAAAAAGCAATTAACATTCCTCAGGGGTGAAGGTAGCTACATGGTGTATTTACTGAGGCATCCAGCTGTCGCCACTTGGCAAGCAACTTTTATCATAAGCTGGTTGAATTTAACATATATCAGCATTTATCAGCCCAGACTCTGTCAGTTTTATAAGCGAAAACCGAGGGACAATAAATCATTTGGTGCCCAGGTGACACCGCATATGTAAGAGAGCATATTTACTGGGCTGGGTGGATTCAACCAACAAAAGGCATCTGAGGTTTTGATACTTGATTTGTATTGAGTATAGCTTCATATGTCTTTTTGGTGCACAACCCCTGTCTGAAAGCTTTGGTGAGATGTGTGCTGGATGATCCCATTTGTTTTCATCTAGGTTAGCTGTAATATGTGAGCATTTCCACTGACTTCTGTTTTTGACTCAGCATCCATAGCATAATTAACAAGCCTCCTCACTTGTGAAGGATGAAGCACAGACCTGGGATAAGCCTCCATTCTTAGATGCTTTAAACATGAAGAATTGCTCTATTAATTTGCAATTGTGCTTTACCCCAGTCTCAACAGATGTCCTCCAAGTCTTCTAGGGTTAACCCGGACTTGTAGGTGACATCTGTACCTGTAAATCCAATGGGTCAGTATCTGTTGTTTGACCTTGGTAGGTAAATCGCAGGCTGTTGCTCACATCCATACAACTAAAACC
>JBCJKH010050978.1:25000-26827 GCA_039877255.1 Loriculus beryllinus | reverse complement strand
CCCCCCCCCCCCCCCCCCCCCCCCCCCCAAATCACCTTAATGCAGAGACTCAGAAACCCTTGTCATGGCACGGCACAGGCTCTGCACAGCAAGGAGGGGCAGATCATCCCTTCCTCAGCATGCTGTGCATCCAAAAGGGGTTATATGCCATCCATCATCCAGTAGAAGTCCTTCCATGCAGGGACACAGTCCAAACGATGTGGCAACTACATAAAAAAAGCTATGGGAAATTAGGATGTGCTGCTTTCTGGAACAACGAAATATTTGGAATAAGGGGAACCTTACTGCTGCTCCGAGTATGTTATACTTTGATCTTCCAGAGCTTTTGTGAATAAGCTAAACAACTTTGAAACAACAAATGATGAATCTGCAGTGTATTAGTTTGGCTCTAATATAGGGTCTACTCTTAAAGCGTTGTCCCACCTTTTCCAACCTTCTTTTCGGGCAGATTCTGTAGAAAGCAACACATCTTTTGTTCATTCTGCTGAGAGTCAAGTGTGGCCAGTGCTGGGTATGTCTGAAAATCTTCTGCATCATCCTGAAGTTGTTTTATCCTTGAAGACTTAATGTGGGATTAATAGAGATAGTCTATCTCTCTGGAATCACCATCCCTTTCTGGGCATACAGGTGTGCGGTTTCCTTATCCAGAGTCATTATGTGTGCTTGGCTATGCCCATGTTCACACCTTTCTTACTCCAAGATTAATCACACTAGCTCCCATTGTCCCTCGACATCCTTCCAGCTTTGCCAGTAGTTTACAAGTCTTTAACAGAGCTCTAGATATCTCTTCAATGTCTTTTCAATACAGTTTATGTTAGATCAGGTACACAGGCCTGGAGTGTTACTAGTTTAAAGGATAAGCAGGATGGGTGTTCAGCAGTGGTCTGCAGTGCTCAGCTGCAACGTCATGCCTTGTCTTAATCATATCGTTATTTAAGACTGCCTTTATGATCATGCTTAACCCAGATTTCAGTGGGATTCAAGTAGCAGTGATTAACATGCTGCCAGCTGACCCAGGCATCTCCAGCATTCTCAGAGCCTCTGCTAGGTTCATGTGGTTTCAGACGGCAAAATTAAAGAGAAAACGGAACAGAGCAGCCCTCTCTGCCTGGCCGCTGTCACAGAAACCTTCACGAGCCCTGGAGAGAGGCTCTTGTCTTTCCAGCCCTGCTGACCTCCCTGCCTGACAGCTAACCCTTAACCGAGTCCCGCATCACCTGCCGGTGCTTCAGCTTTGGTCTGCAGCCGCGTTCACCCTCTTGGGGTGCTCTCGTTCGTGGGGTGCCCCACGGAGGAACGAGGGGCCGTGAGAGCCGCGGGGACTCCCTGCTGCGGGACCCTGCCAGCGAGCGCTGCCGCACCCTCGGAACCGCCAGGGGGCGCTGCGGCCACACGGTTGGCGGCGCGGTGAGGAGCCGGCGCCCGACGGGGCGGGCGGGAGAGGGGTGAAAGGAGGGAGCGGGGAGCGCCCTCGGGGAGCCGAGAGGGTGCAAGGTCTTTGGTGCGGGGAACGCCTGATTGGAAAGCAGTGCCAGCACCGCGGGGAAAGAGCCCGCAGTCCAGCCATCGCCGTTCAGGTCGCCTTTATCTCTGACACCACCGCAGTGCTGCCTTGGAACAGGCTGCTTGCATCCTTCCCTCCCCACCTCCTTTCCTTTCGGATCCGTATGCCACATCTCTGTCCTGCCGAGGGGTGGGTGACAGCACCCCCGACTCTGTCTAAGGCGCCTCGAAGGAGGGGGACGCACCCCAAACCTTCCTCGAGGTGGCAACCCCTGAGATCGGCAGGGCGGATGCTGCCCAAGGCTGAGCACTCCCGGGGTAGAA
>JBCJKH010050978.1:0-20000 GCA_039877255.1 Loriculus beryllinus | reverse complement strand
TTGCCCCCAGCGCTGTCCTGGTGGAGAGCCTCCTGACTCTGCTCTCTTTTACTCTTATCCAGAAGCATCAGTGATTTTATTTCCGTTGTGAATGCCAAGTTCAGTAGGTCCTTGGAGGTCTTGCTGCACTTTTGGGATCAAATTGCAGCCCCACTTAGACTATCTACCTTACAACAGAGCATCCTTCCATTTTTGGACGTTTTATGCATTTTGGAGGACAAAGACATGACTGCTAAGTTTGCATTTACTGTTATTCAAAGCAGAAGCTCTGTGTTAGGAATACAATAACCCAGGCAGGGCACAGCAATCCCTGTTGTTGTTTATCTAACAAAGGGACCTCAGGGAACATGGTGAGCACAGCCAGTGAGCCAGTGAGCCGTGGCATGTGTGATGTGCTAGGGTAGGGCTCTGCGTGCTGATGTAAATCTGTGGGTTACTCTAAGCTATAAGAGAGCACAAAGCATGGACCTCATCTTGCGTTAGGTGCTGTACAGAGAACACAACAGGTCTCCCTCCCCCCAGAGACCAATGAATAAAAGAGCCCAGAGATGGTTCCAGGCAGCTGGGACAGGAAAGGAGCAAGGGGCCATAAAACAACCGTAGTGGATGGATGCAGCTACCAGGATTGGCAAGTTATGGGAATCAGGAAAAGAGAGCGCTGGAGGCAGGCATGGTGCTGGTGGTGTATTTCCAAGCTTCTCAGGGCTTGGAAGCAGCCAGAAACAGAGCATGGGGATATTGTTTTAGATGCAGCCAGGGATAAAGGGGACCAGCACTTAGGGCAAGTCAAGGAGGGATAGCATTTATCCTGCCTGGTAAGGCCAGCTTGCACTGTGACCTGCCACCTGGAGCAGTTCCCTGGGGCTTAAAAGGTGCCAAGTGGTCCCTGCAGACTCACACAGCCCCACAAATACACCTGTACCAAGCAAAGGCAGGGAGCAACTCCCAGGAAGCCTTTAGAGGCATCTGAGTTCAGCATAGACAGGGTGCTGGATACTGACACCAGCCCATGGAACAAACTAGAGTTGAACTGACAATGCTGCATCACCCAGAGATAATGTGGCCAATGAAGCCCACTAAGTCACCGGTAGAGAAGGTTTGTCAGTTGCTCTGCATCACTCTGGGTAAGTTATTATGAATTAAGAAATAAATGTACCTCTGCTTGAAAAAAATGCCATGGGCCATGATTTCAGACAGAAAAGTATTCATATCACCTGCTTGCTGCTTTGTGCTCAGGTTTCAGTGGAGCTGTGGCTGTAATACATGGGGTGAGCAGCTGGAACACTGAGACTGATGTGTCTTTGCTACTACTCATATAGATTAAGTCTGATTGCTACTCATAAATGAGAACTTCTGCCAGTTAGTATGTGCTTTAAGAGCATCTTTTCACTGAGAGCCAAAATGTTCTCTCTTCCTGCAGATGCACTGGTTGCGGGTTTAAAGAAAGAGCTGGCCGAAGGGATTTTCAAATCTCAGTGTAAGTGTGACATATCCACCTGGAAGCATTATATGCACACAAACACCACCCTGCTTCTCAGTCTGCTCAGATCATGCATGAGCAACACAAGAGCACTTTTTAGGATCAGCTGCTGACTTTAGTTCCACACATTTGTGATGCTAGTGTGTAAACAGAGTTTGTGGCTGAAGCCACATCTCCAGGGAAATGGCTCCACAGCTCCACTGAACAGCTGGAGTGTGCAGTGAAGAGGACATACCACCCTTTATCTCTCTCTGCATTTGATCTGGATGCCGGTGCCTACCTCAGCCCTGCTGAACATAGCATGGGTCACTCTGTTTGCTGAACCATCCAAAACTGCACCTGGCAGATAAAACAGTGTGCAAATTCTGCTTCAGGAAAAGTAGCGTTTCAGCAAGGAATGAGGGCTTTCCCATGTAATGAGTTTCTGAAGACTGTAAGATGCTTTGCTAAACTTTGGGATCAAAGGTGCCAGAGAAGATATTTTGCAGTCAGTTAATCATACGTAAGCACCTCGTCCCTGACAGCACTTGAATTACCCTCAGTATTGTGTCTAGGTGATTTGGGTAAACCACTTCTACCCTCCTCCTAGGTCAGGGTTTAATTCACTCATACTTCCCAGGGCCTGATTAAGCTGGCTGAACTGAGACATGTCCTGCAGCAGGCAACAACTCCTGCCATACAGGGCTTGCTCCTGATCTGACTCTGCAAGGGGAATCTGTGCAAGCAGCTGTGGTACATCCTTGGTGCAGGTCCTGCACTGGTGGGAGGATTCCCATCATCTCATTGATGCACTGAGGGAGCTGCACACGAGTGGTTCAGACAGAGCATTTCAGGTCACTTCAGCTAAAAAGACATAATGGGACTGTGGGATGTAGCATCTCAAGCCAACACAAGTACAGAGAAGAGCCCAACACATAGCAGGCAAGGCCTTGGGCAATGTGAGAAAGGTTTGCTGCACTGCTGCTCACACACTTCTCAGCATATGAAGGGTTCTCCTTCTGTGCCCTGTGCTGTGAGTTCTTTTTGAAGTACCTTCCAACATGGATTAAACCATTCACGTACCTCAGATGGGTGGAGGCTGCCCCTGTGCTGCTTGATTTTGCTGTGTGCTTTGACAGGCAGTGCTGTGGCTGTGCTCAGCAGCTCAAGAGGGGACCACCACTTGCCCCCACTGTTTCTGAACACCTCCTTGACAAGTGGGCAGTAAAGGAAACACTCCCATATTTTAGCCAGCTTTTTTGAGTTTGGTTCTTTCCTATTTCATCTTCCTTTGAGAGATTCATATTTTAGTTTATCGGATGCTCTCCAACTGATTCTAGTCTTTGAGTTCCTGACCTTACCAACCACTGCCAGCACAAGTGCTTACAAAGCAATGATAAGAATCAATGTGACTCTAGATATTTAAAGAACAGGCAGGTCATGAATTTATGGGCTGCTCAGTGGTATTTTCCAGCCTAGTTGTTTTATTATATCTTTCAATATGCTAGGAATTGTAACAGATCTTTTCCAAAGGGTCCAAAGAAACCCTCCAGCTCAGGAAACATCTAGTTCACCTCTCTATACTACGTAATTTTGTTCTACTAAGTGCTAATCTGACCAGGAGGTATGCCCTAGAGTTGGTGGGAGGATTCCCATCCTCTTGCTGACACAGTGAGTTTCTGCTGAAACCATGCAGACTGGACATTTTACGGGTACTGAAAAGTGCTGAAAGATTTCAATGGTTCCAGTGTACAGGACACAGTCACAGATGACATTTTCATTGAGGTTTCATTGAAAATCTCAGAAGTTACCTGAGATGGAGGTAACTGCAAATGGAGGCTGGGAGAAATACCATGTACATCAGTCCTGTTGCAGCAGTCACCCCTAAACCTCTGCATTCCCTCACTGCCAGAGTTAGGATGGACCTTGGGCTTGAGCCAAAGTATAGTTGCTCTTCTGCTTCTGCTGTTTGGAGACAGTGTGGGTTTGAAGAACTAATGGAGAGAGACAGCAGTCTGAGTCCTGGCTCAGACCCTATGGTTTGTATTAGGCTGGCACAGCAGCTCTATGATTCCTCTTAAAGTCCAGACCTGCAGCGACAGTGCAAAAAGGGCAAATTCCTGACAAATTGATGCACTGAGATCATCTTGCACTTGCCATTAGGTACACAGCTCTTAAAAAAATGGTAGTTTTTTGAGTGTAAAGAGACTTTTTAAGTCTTGAGCTTATATTGCCATTTGCCATCTAGGAAATTCTAGTAAGTTTATTTTGTAGAACAAGACAGCTGCTGGTTCAGTCGGAGAATGCATCTTCTGTTTGCAGAGGCAGAAAATGAGATTTGGAGCCAAGCCTGTGGTGGCTCATCTTCATGAACGATTTCTAGGAATGCATTTACTTTGGTAAGTGAGATGGCTCATCAGAGCCTGGAATAGTTCAGACCTGAGTACAAGGTTAGGAAAATGACTGTGTAGTATCTAAGTCATCAGTGTGATTCTTCTGTGGTGTTAGAAGGCTTTCCTGCTACCCAGGGAAGGATGGCTGAGTCAAAACCAGGGAAATGGTCACAGCTCTGCTTGGCAAGAAATTGTGTGTTAAGCGGGCAGTACAAGCCGCTGAACAGCAGTCTGAGTCCTTGATCCTGCAGACCCACATAGATAGATGCTGCTCACAGAAAAAACCTACTGCCTTCTCCAGCATCCACTGTTCCAAGCTTCTGTGAGATGGGAACAGTTCAGTTTAAAACCACGAATTTTATTAGCCCTAAATATCAGCTCTGCTGATTGTAATTACACCAGTGGGACAGCGATGGAAAACCCCCATGGCATTGACAGCATCTCCCAGCTCAGATCAGTGTATGTGTGAATATTCTCGGTGACCTGAAGTTGTGAGTCAGAGTAGCTCATTGTTATAAATGGTGTACTGATACATGAGGCCATTTCTTGTACCTCTGGCTCTCCAGAGGACCAACAGTGTGATGAGCTTTGGACCAGAGTTGCTTTAGCAATCCCAATGAAAAACAAGGTTGGGACCTTTTCGTCAAAGCAGATCCAGCTCTAGTTACCATGACACCATGACAATCAACTTGTTTACTGCTTCAAGGTACAGTCTAAACATTCTTGGCATGTCATTTGCATAGCAATATCCAGAATGCTTTGTGCCACTCTACTGTATTCGGGCTCTGCAAACACATTGAAAGGTTTCTTTGCACGTATGCTTAACTAAAGAGAAAGAAAGGAAGAGAAAGGAGAAGAGAGCTTCACTTTTGGTAGCCTGTTTCATATAAAGTGTAACCTAAACTCTGTAACAAATTATACATAAGAACTGGATGTATGTTCCCCTGGACATATATGCATATATGGATATATGTTCTGGGGAAATAGAGGGGAGTATTTATCAAACAGAGGGTTGAAAACAACCTAAGAAAATCTAGGTCTCATTCTGGCAGAGTATTTAAGCATGTGCTTGACTTTAAATGGGTGATACACGACAGAAAATAAAAAGACATGGAGAAGTGAGACAAGATAGATTAATAGAAGAGGAGAGAATAATCATGACGGGGGGTCAGCTTGACTGTGCTGGCTGGAAGAGCTGTAGATGGGTGTGCAGAGCTGGGCTTAAATCACAACAAGGGTGAAGCTAAACAACAAAAACAAAAAAAAAAGACCAAAAAGTCGGTTGTTAGTAGTTCTAAAAGCCAAAAACCATGATTATTTTAGCTGATAAACTACACAAGCAAAAATCAATGAGGGAGAAATAGTAATCTAGTGAGATACCCACACTCTCCAGGTGCTTCCCATGGTCATTTACGTGGCTATTTACACTGTTAATTGACCTCACTTGTGTATGTAACATCCATAACGAGCCTTGATGGCTTTTCCAGCATTGCAAATTGAATACTTGCAGGCACCAGCACAGAATCCAATCTAAGTACTGCTCTGCGGGGAAGCAGCGTGATCAGATGGTGTGCTCTGTCCCCCTTCAAGCAAGGTAGGCTTTTGTGAGCACGGAGCGGAGCTGACCTAAGTCTGTGAAATGACAGAATTAATTGTTCAAATACAACCTGGATGCCAGAGAGGGACTCTTCATCAGGGACTGTAATGATAGGACAAAGGGTAATGGGTTTAAACTTAAACAGGGGAAATTCAGGTTAGGTGTAAGTAAGAAGTTCTTTACTGTGAGGGTGGTGAGGCACTGGAACAGGTTACCCAAATAAATAATTAAATGATCTGTCCCTGGCAGGGTTCAAGGCCAGGTTGGACAGAGCCTTGGGCAAAATGGTCAAGAGTGAGGCATCCCTACCTATGTCAGAGGGGTTGGAACTAGATGATCTTGAGGTCTTTTCCAACCCCAACTATTCTATGATTCTGTGCTTCTATGAACCTTAAAACAGGTCTGAGACACCCATACCAGATCAAATGCGTGCTCATCTTCTGCGTCCTCATCATCCCCTATTAACCACCACTGCAGGCAACAAGCCCTTCTGACATTCTACCTCCCTCTGTACAGTCACCAAGATGTGGACACCAGTAAAAAGACAGCTCTGATCCGACAGAGTCCTGCCTAGTGCAAAGGTCAGAGAGCAGACGTATGTTTTACCATCCTATGCTCCCTGCTTAATTCTGCTCTGCCTTGCACACTACAAACCCCCTAAACACCTATATTTTGCAGTCCTAAGGATCAACTGGGATTCTTTAGTATTTACCTGAGCATTGCCTGGAAAGAAGTTTCTTAAACAAAACAAAGGTAAATGTGATCCAAGATATTGCATGTTTTTGTAGCTTACCTAGGTCAAGATCAGTCAAGTAGAGGCAGTTAACCCTCTACACAGGATATTTTAATCCTTTAAAGAAAGATTGGAGCTGATGATCGCTGAGATCCCTTCCCACCTGGTTTTCTATGAAAGTGCCTAAAATAATGTATTCATAGTCTGTGACTGATGTTAATACTTCTAGCAATTGCAAAGCTGAGGCTGTGGAAGATAATAGACACAGGTCTGACAGGAGCAACTGTCTCCAAGGGACATTTTTGGTCCATCCTAAGATTCTTCTGATGTTTTTTTCAATTTGGTCTATGCAGACTGGTAATAAATATATAATAAAAATCTATTCTTTCCTATGTGTTGGGAACAAACCTAACAGAAAATGCCAAGAGGGAAAAGGGAAATTTGAGAAAGTCGTAGCAGAATGAGGAAGGGAATATAGCAAATTTAAGAATGGACATTTTGGTTCGTATTTTTTTTTCCTGTTTATATTCACTGCTATAATTTCATTTAGTTTGGGGTTTTTTTAGTTGTTTTGTTGTTGTTGTTTTGTTTATAGTATATATATATATATTAGAATATATATTGGTTATATATGGAGTACTTCCAGAGCAGTTAGCTGCCCAGCACCAGGCAGTCACTCCTGTCTAGCTACAGCCACATTAAGCAACAGGCCCAGCCATTTGCTGTCATCATCAGTGTCAGTATCCTAGGAGATCTCCTGATCTTGCATAATTACATCCTGATAAATGGGCACTTTCTGCTCATAGCAAAAACATTTTCAAAATTAATGTAATTGAGAGGTAGCTGCTGTTGATGTACCTGTCTTCAAATCATTAGGAATATCATACAAAAGCATTTTATTTAGGGTCTTTAGCTAACACCCACCTGTATTTTAAAGTAATCACATTCACAGACAAAATTATATTGTCATTACAGAATCAAATTTCATAGCCTCTCTCAGGAATTTAAGGATTAAAAATGAAGCCTTGTTATCCCAATAAATTCGTAGGTAAGATTCATTCCAAGTAAACAGGATTGAAATAAACACTTGGCTACCCCTAATGTAATGCTATTCCAAGGCAGAAACAGTCCGTTAACTCCAAACATTGTTCCAGATCCATGGGACCAACTTAGAGCTGGCACTGTGTAAATACATTAACAGTATATAAACTGAATTATGAGATTTCTAGGTTGATAATATTAGTTTTTTTGGTTAAGAGCAACAACACATAAAATACCTGTACATTATTTCAACTATAAATATATTTGATGCAGCCTTTGTACGGAATGAAATGAGATCTAAGGATAAAGATCCAAAAAAGAAATATAAAAGCCAAATAGTGGAAATTAATATTATGATAACTGTAAGCACACAGGTATTCAGTGTTAAAAAGATTCTTCATTCCAAACCTTTGTTTTTTTCCAAGTATTTATCATACCTCACATTCACATTTAGTGCCTGGACTGGTGAAGGAAAGGTGGCTGTGTAAATGATGGGATGGAGTGTGGGACACCCATGCTCAGCAATGCCCATGGCTGGAAAAGGGAGCCTCAAACTCCACCATCATCCTCCTTCCCACTGGCAGGAGATCCACCTTTCCTTTGGGACACAGTCTTTCAAGCCTCACTAGCATACAAAGAGTCTCCCTTCTGCGTGTTAGGCATAAATAATTCAACTTCTAGGTAGAAATATGGTCAAAAATGTATGCTGGAAGATACTCAAACTCGCTTTGTGGATTTGCAAATGTGGTTCCCGTCACAATCAGGAGAGACTGGGCATTTTAGATGCTAAAATGCTTAAGTAACTTTCAGAAACCTGCTGTCAAAATGGCTAGAGAAAGAAAGTTGAAAATTGGTGTGTTATGACTCTTGCTTTAGCAGAGGTGCCCACGCTCTTCCCACAGCAAAATGACTTTAATTTGCCCAACCCCAGAGCCCTTGAAAATGACACTCTGAGCATTTGCTGTAATGATTTCTCACTAAATTAGAAAAATGCCCAACTAAGGAGGGATTATCTCTGCATGTGGATGTGGCATAATGACTGTCAAGTGCACTGAGAGCCCCACTGGGCTTTGCAAGGTACACAGGGTCTGCAGCAGAGGCCAGTGTGTATCAAAGAATATTAATACTGTCTTGTTGGGCACATCCATTGTGACACTCTACTGCTGTTCAGACAAAATTATACCATACGGGGGAATTCTCTTTGCTACTTTACATATATGAGGCATCTTTTAGGGCTGAGGATTAGTCTCAAATTGTCTGGCTGACAAACCCTGTCCACAAAGGATATGTGCACATGTGTGCACACACCCTCTATAATATATGCACCCACTGGGACACCATCACTGCAAGATCCTTCCTTGCAGCCCACAGCCACTGTGCCTGCAGTGAGGATGCGCTAGGGAATTTATCTTCTAGCTGCTTCCAGAAGCATTCCAGCAGCTTCAGCCACACAGGACAAAATGTGTTTGTTCCCCAGGTGCCTGCATGTTGCTGCCAGGCTTTTTTTTTTGAAGCAGGTAAGGAGCAAGCTGGGTGGGCAGTGCCACTGCCTCATCATCCCTATTGCAAAGAGGGAAACTGTCCCTGAGTGCCTCCAGTCAGCCCCAAAACAGGAGCAGGAGGAGCATGTTTTTGTTTATATCATGAAGGACCAAAGAAATGGTGGGAATGCACAGGCAGACAAGGGCGTCAAGAGTTCCTACACGACTGCCACAATGGCACTTCAACAGCAGCACTCGAATGCCCAGTGCTCCTGTTCCTCGTACCCCAGTGCCAGCCGCTGCTCAACAGTCACAGGGAGCACATGTACTCGCTTCTGTGGATGCTCATTGACTGAAGTACCAGCGCCCTGTTAAACAGGATGCCAGACTCCTTGGTAAACACACTTTGGGTTGTTTCTGTCTCTGTTTTGCAATGGCTTTTCAAAACAAGTCTAGTAAATGTAGGCAGGAAGGGAAGTGAAGGCTGGAGAGTCTGCAGGGCCCTGCTGAGCCCATTAGGGTCCCCTGAAGAGTCTTTCCTGTTGGAACTGGGCCAGTGGGGAAGGAGGGACACACAGGAAACATCACAGGGCCAAGCACCTAGGTGAGACTGACTGACTCCTACAGCAAGGTCAGATTTTGGTCTCTCACCTGCCAAGTACATCCTAAACAGCCATGGGAAAAGGAACCACAAGGATGCTGCCCACGGAGTGTCCTAAGCACTAGCTTGCCCAGCCATGCTGGGTGATGTGGGAAGACACTGGAGGAGGAAGCAGGGTGGGTGAAGCCAGAGGTCTAAGTATCACAGGAGGCAGTGGGTGAAGGCAGGCCACCAAGATGAGCAGCTCAAACGTTTTATCCATGTGTCCCTAACCTGATAGTGCAGCACTTGCTTAGTGGCACCAAGCCCTTGTGTTTTCCAGATAGGGAACACAACTCAGGACAGTCACAAGAGCATATGGGTACTGCCTTGTGCTGGTCCTGCACTGCCATGTCTTCAGCTCTCCCACCCTCCCCATCATCCTGGGGTGTTCAGAGAGGTCCATGGTGCACCGGGGTCTGCAGGGTTTTGCTTTCCACTTCCCCGCGGGATGAAGCTGTAGGGGATTGCAGATGTCCTGGCCCCACAGCAACACAAAGAGCTACATTGACCTGGGAAGGACAGAATGTGACACGCTTGAATCATGGACAGGACTTGAGGCTGTCCCGGCAAATAGCAATTTTACCAGCTCTGCTGCACCCTCTGTGCTCGGGATCCCAAACCCACAGCTTCCCACACCGAGCTTAGCCCGTGTTCAGAGCTGCCAAACCTTCTCCAAGGCGATTTCCCGGGAGCAATGATATCTCTGTTCCCGGTAGCCTCGGTTATTTCGGAGCTGTTCGGGGATGAAAAGCAAGTCCCGTCCCAGTGCGGGTAGGGACGGATGGCAGCCCAGAGATCCAAGTGCATTTCCCAGGCTGCAGGGAACGAAACCCGTTGGGCAGGCAGGACAGCTCTGCGGCCCTCGGGGAGACCCGAGGCATGGGCTACCGAAGTAGGGAGGGCTCCTGCAGGCCACCGGTGAGCGCGTCCCCGGGAGGCCGAGGGTCTCTGCACAAAGTGCGTGAGCGCGGCTTGAGCGCGGAGTCCCGGCTGTCCCGCACCCTCGGGTGGCAAATTCGGATCCGGCACAGCAGTCACGCTCCTCCATTTGGCAGCCCGGGAGCTGATGGACACGCTGGCTGCTTTTCCGCCGAGGATCTCGGCCGGGCAAGTGCGAGAAGCAGCGCGTAAAAACAAGCGCTCCACTCCACCGACGGAAAAGCACTGTGGGGAGCTGCGGGGCTGGACCCGGGCTGTCGGAGCTCTGTGGCCGTGCAGGTGGAAGCCCAGCAATGCCGGCCCCGTCACCGGCGGGTAAGCGGGAGGCCGAGTCCGTCCTTCCAGGGTAGTGGCAGGGGATACCTGGAGAGAGAAGCGGAGCCCAGTTGCCAGTTCCTTCAGCTACAGCATACGTATAGATGTATGCAAGTGATGCATCTCTCTCCCGCAGACGTGTGACTGGGGATGGGAAGGGAAAGGTGTTGAGCCGAGCCGGTCACCAGCCCGACATCTAGCATCGCGAGGAGGACCTGGAGAACCCACGGGAAAGGGACAAGAGTGCCCCGTGTCCCATACCTTTAGCATGGCCGGGAGAAAAGAGAAACCTGCGCTCGCCGGGGCGGGCGAGTCCCGGTGCAGAGCTACGGCGGATAAGATGTGATGGAGAGCTACAGTACTCCCAGCGCCCGCCCGCGGACACCGAGCGGACGCTTTCTACGTGATGGGAAGGAAATAAACCACCAAAGAGATTTTATTGTTGTTATTTATCATCGTAATTATTATCATCGCCATCGTCGTTTCTCTGCACATAAATAAATAAATAAATACCTCCCAGGGTGGAGGGAGCGGGACGGAACGATACAACCACAGCTGCGCGCCCGGCAGCGGCGAAATGGAAAACAAAATCGAGAACAATTTTGGAAAGAAAAATTTACAAAGAAAAATAAAAAAGAGAGTAAAGATAAACCCCAAAGAGCCCCCGACCCTCCTCGTTCGCCCGTTTTCTGGCACTGCTGGGCTCCCGAAAGGCGCCTAGAACAGCATCCCTTCAGACGGCCCGCACTGCCTGCCGCCTCACAGCATCCGCGCCTGCCTCGGTGAGCGGGGCTGTCTGCTAGGAGCCCCCCGGGCTGCGCCTGCGGGACACAAGTGAGACAGCACTACTGGGAGACGCCTGGGATCCGAGGGAGCAGTTTATTTACAGCAGGGCGCACGGACACCCGCCCCCATGGACTGGGGGTCTAGAAAGGCGAGGAAGTCTTTCGCAAATTACACAATTATACAAAACGGTATAAAATCCTTCCGCTTCACGTCAGCACCGGAGCAGGCAGGACTCCCCCTCCTGCTCTCGCCACAGTTCCTGGGGAGCCGGGTGAGCGTGCGGGGCGTTAGGGGGTGACTGCGAGGCCTCTGTCGTCCTTTCCCGAGGAGGACGGAGACATGCGCAAGTCCTCGTCATCCTCCGAGCACTTGGTGGTGGACAGGGACGAGCATTTGCAGCTGTGGCCGCCCCCCCCGCCCCGGTGGGAGCTGGTTTTGCCTTCTTTCTTGTGCTTGACCCGTCGGTTCTGGAACCAAATCTTCACCTGCTTCTCGGAGAGGTTCAGGTAGGTGGCGATCTCGATTCGCCGCAGCCGGGAGAGGTACATGTTGGAGGCGAACTCCCTCTCCAGCTCCAGGAGCTGCGTGCTGGTGAAGGCGGTGCGCATCCTTTTGCTGCTGGGCAGCTGGCTGGACGTGCTGTCTGCGGAGCGGAAAGCACCGTCAGGACCAGCGGACCCGCCGCACCCTGCCCAGCCACTCTGAGCACCCGCCGGTCCCCTCTGAGTCCCCGCCCGCCCGCTCCGTGGTGCTGCGACCTTCCCCACCGGGGCCGACGACCCGGCAAGCGGCTGCCAGGCTGGAGCCCGAGATCATCGGATGCCGGGACCGCTTTCCCTGTTCCCGCTGCCTGTGTAGGAGGCCCGGCGGGCAGCCGCTGGGCTTCCCCTGCGCAACCCCGGGACACCAGCAGACAGAGATGACGGGACTCCCAGTCCAGCCTGCGGGCGCTGGGCAGGGACCCCCCGTCCTATGTGCTGTCGGCAGGGTCCTGCCTTCCCACATCCCCACGGATCCCATCACCTCCTCGCAGAGACCACCGTTAGCATGCAGCCGTGCCCCCCTTTCCCTCCCCACTCATGCCCCCCTTACCCACGGAGATGCAGTGGAACTGCCGAGGGTCGGGCAGCGGATAGGCGCCCTGGTAGAGCGCTGGTGCATGCCCGACGCTGACAGCGGAGACGGAGTGCTGTTGGCGGGCCAGGGGCGAGTGGCAGTACTGGGAGCCGAAGGGGGGAAAGGAGGCCTTGATGAGGGGGATGGCGGGCGGCGGCGGGTGCAGCTGGGAGGCGGTAACACAGAGCGGGCACACGCAGAGCAGCCCGGCCTTGCGAGCGTGGCAGGCTCCGGCCGGCAGCCCGGGCAGCGGGTGCGAGGGGTGCACGGCGTAGGGGAAGAGCGGCGGCGGGGGGCTGCCCTCCCCCTTCTTCTCGCCCGCCTCCCGCAGCACCAGCGAGTCCACCAGGAAGGAGCGCGGCATGGCCCCGCGCAGAGCCCGCGCAGCGCCCGCGCAGCGCCGCTGGCCAACCCGAGTGGTGCTGAACGGCGCCCGCCCGCCCGCCTTAAATAGCGCCCGCGCCATGTGATGGCGACGCCGGGGCGCTCAATAGGCTTCTGTGCCTCTTCTCTTGGCATTCACGCCGCACGCTCCCTCATTATTTCCCTTGTTAACTAAATGAACTGCATAATGTACTCTATTCTTGTCGACCCCACCCACGCCGTAGCAGGCGGCCTCTCCCCTCCTCTCCCTTTGGCGGGGTTATTTTCTCATTCTCTCGCGATTTAATATTCTTTTCTTTCTCTTTATCGCTCTACTTCGCTTTCAGCCCAGCTTTCAGCCCGCTCCCCCTTGTTTATTTTGCCGGCTGCGGCCGCGGTCTCTGCCGGCCCCGGCTTCCCCTGCCAACCCCTAAGCGCCGTTCCCACCTGTGGCACCAGGTCGGCCCCCCTGTCCCGCCGCTCTCTGTCTTCTCTTCGTCCCCATTACCGCGCCTGCTGCCGGCCCCAGTCCCTCGTCTTTGTTCCCAGTCCGGTGTTGGCAGCGGGCGCTTGTCGCTACAGCCGCCGTCGAGCGAAGCCCCGGGCACCGCGCCTTGTCACCGGCTCTCCACCGCAGGCACATCCTCCCGGTTCTGGCGTGGACGCCGGGGCCCGGACAACAGCCACAGAGCTGGTACCTATGGCGAGCGCCTAAGCAGAGGGAGAAGAGCCGCTCGGCACACTCCGCGTGCCTTTGTGCCTGGTTCCTCTGCCCGGTTTTGGCGGTAATACCCGCTATCGCACCACGGGAAGGGGCCCCGGCCGCAGCAGCGCTCTCCCGTCCCGCACCACCGCTCCCCACCCCCTCCGCTCCGCGCACTGGAAGTCCCCGGGTCTGCGGGGAGCTAGAGGGACACGGTTTGTTCCTCCCGAAAGATGAGATTAAGCTTAAACAAACCGGCGGTGCCTGGGTTTCTTAGCACAGGGATCCGCAAAACTTCCAGCGGCGTCCAGAGCGAATTTCTGCTCCTCCATCCGAGATAATGCGCACCAGCTCTTCCCCGCACAGCGGCACGCCGTACGCGCAGGAGCTGTCGGCGTTGGGCTTCCCGGAGCTTGTCGATTTTGTAAATGAATGAGAAATGCTGACAAATAAGGGGAAAATATAAAATTATTCTGCATGTATTTTTTTCCCCGATCTTCCCGTTTAATATACGAGAAAAAAAGGCAAACGCATCCTCAGACTCCAGTCAAAATGTGAGGAGATTTCTCTCTACAGCAACGTGCCCGCCTCAGAAATAAATGAACTTCTTTAAAAGGGAAGGGGGCAAAAAAAAAAAAAAACCAAAAAAAAAAAACAAAACAAAACAACAAAACAGGGGAAAGAAAGGAAAAGCCTTGAAAGCAGCGCACTCCCGTGTCTCTGGTTTGTGCGAGGCTGTTCTTGCCTGCAGTCTTATTTCCCACTGAAATCTATGAGAGTTTTGCCGAGATACTGCTGATGCCCGAGCCTACAAATGTACTTATGTGCACAAATAAATAAATGCCGGAAAATACAGAGCGAACAAAAACGAATGTTAGTAAAAACCCAGTCCTGCGATGATTTAGAGAGGATTTCCAAGTGCCCTTCCCCTGAACGCGTTAGCGGAGTTTGGATTCCTAATTTTTTGTTTTGTTTTTAAGGAACTGGTGATTTAAATCTTTTTCCTCCGGAGCCACAACAGAGCAGGGGAGCCTCTCCCCTCTGAGAAGCGGCCGGTCACGGAGGGGCTTCCTCAAGCCTGAGCCCGAGGGATTCCCACTGCCCAGGGGTTGAACCCCAGGGCTCCGAGCCACAGGGAGGCAAAGGGTTAACAGCTCCTGAATGCACACCAAGCCCAAAGCTACTGGGAAAGAATATCCAAAAAAATAACCAGGTTTTTTTTTTTTTTTTTTTTTTTTCAGCCGCTGGACCTTATTGAATGTCATTGAAGAAAGTTTTGAATGCCAGATAAAGAGAGGCGAATTAAAGTGTGTGACAGCAGAGGATAAGCAAACACAAAGAGAACTCTGTCACACTTTGGGCAAAATCCGTGGGCTTTTTACCAAGCCTCTTCGCTATGATTGAATTAAGTAATAGGAAAACATTTTCTTTCAGTTTAGAGCTATTAGACAAAAACTTCAAAGCGAATAACACTTTTTAATGTGCAGCCCAACAATGGAATCTGTTTTGTGCTGAAATGTTTAAATGGTTTGTTGTGCAACTGGGGACTGAAATAACCCAGACTGCAGCAAAATAGCATCCTTCAGGCCGTTTTATGAGCGCTTGAAACGAGCACAGACCTTTAATCCCAGCGCTTTAAACTTCTTCCCCCCCCCCCCTTCTTTTTTTTCTCTCTCTCACCACCACCCCCCATTTTTATTTTTTTTTTTAAACAGGCGAAATTCCCCTCGAGCGCTCGCTATCTCGAAGCGATCGCCGCTAACGAAAGTGGCACCGGGAGCGGAGGAAAGACAGCCACCGCCGATGTACACGCTGCAGGCGGCTTGGGGGGACGCGGGGAGTGCAGGGGGCCCCCCCCGGGATCTGTCTCTGCACGCCCGGGGGGATAAGGGTGGTCTCACGCCGACTTCTTCCCCCCTGCCCCTCGGAGTGTCTCCGGTGACACCGAGGAGTGCCAGCGCTTGCGCTCAGTGGTAAATTGTGCCCCCGAGCAATGCACTCTCTGTCAGACCCCCGGTGATAGGGATGGGGAGGCATTAGGGTGCATATCGGCTGGGAGGGGGTGTCAGTGAGAGAAAGATCAGATGTCCCTGCGGAGCATGAACGGGAGAGGGGGCAAAGCATCTGCACTGGCTGAGGTGTCTTTAGGGGGACTATGGTACCGCTGCCTGCGGGGGAAGAAGGTGCCACACTGTCAGTGCCTGAGGACACCTGCATGGGCATTGCCTGGAAAGAGGTCCCTCAACATTTTGAGGGACCAGCCACTGCCTTTTGTGGCAAGGCCCTTACTTTGCGGGGCCCTTGCCATTAATATCTTGGGGGAGATGACACACACCATCAGTCCCTAAGGAGAGGTGCATTAATTTGGGGGCAACAGGAGGTGAGAGTGGGATCCTGCTGGGATGAGATAGAGCCACTATTTTCACAGAACCATGCTCTTGGTAGCTAAGAAGGGCTGATGATTCATGAGTGGCTATGATACACCTCAGCCTAACCTGAGAAATTATTTTCTAATGGCAAATAACAAAATGAACCAATCAATTCTAAGCCACAAGCCACACACTGTGTGTTAGGTTGTCCACAGAATGTGTCTTTTTACACTGGACAAACACACCCAGCAGCAAGCCTGTAAGGTACGTCTGCCCCCCCTTTAATTGACCACAGAATCTGAGTTTACTCAAGTAACCAGAAATAGGTATTTTTTTAAAAATCACTGTTTTATCAGCAAAATTGATTTTTGTGGCTGCTGCACTTTCCTCATTGTTCTCTTGCTTCATTGAACAGGACCAACAGCATGAACAGATATAAAAACCATCTTATTTTTGGCTTCTAACTCAAACTGTATTCTGTACAGAATGAATATTTCCTCGTGGGCTTATCTTGCACACTGACACAACAGTGCCTGCATCACCGATCGTTTTTGTAGTGTTTATTTCTAGCATCTCAGAGGAGAGGTAGAGCGAGCTTTGTTCTGATGATGGATCACCAATGTGAAGTGATGAGGGCTGGTACCTATCTGGAAGCAATAGAAGATACTGCTTGTGGAGCAATGTGGAGCGCTTGTGGAGCGCTTATGTCACTCCACGGTTATGTGAAGCTTTGTGTCTGAAAACTGCAGTGTGTATTTCGTGCTCTGACTTAGGTCAGGTGCTGGAAGTGTTTGGCAGCCTCAAAGCCAAGATTCAGGGAAGGAAAATAGTGAGATGGTGAGAAGAACACAGGTATTGAGTATCTGCAAGAAACCCCCCCACCTTTTATCGCATACTTAGTGATCTACTTCACATTGCCTGTAAATACCATCAGAGAAACAGAAATAAACCCCACTCTGAACACAGGCCACATCGCATCAGACCAGAAGCCCACCTGCAGCCATAACTTCTGTGCAGCAGTGGATGTAGTGGGAATATGAGGAATATGAGGAAGTCTATGGGAAAAGGGCAAGTGTAGAGTGATCCTTCCATGGTTTACTCCTGGCCTCTAGTGATCCACAATGCAAGGGCTCCCAAAAACATACGTTATGCGTTTGTGTTTAATACCAGTCCTTCCAAAATAAAGGCAAAACCTCAGCTTGCTTCATTATGAAGTTGCCCTGTATTTTCCTTCAGATTTTGCTTTATCTATCAATCCCTTCCAAATTAATCATTATAAAAATTTGGCAGTCTACCAGCAATGGCCTTCACTGTGCAACTCTGAAACATTTTCATCATGGTTCATCCAGTTTCATTTAATTTCCATCACAAGCTGTCAAGGAAATAATTAATTTGTGCCAGTAAAACCTGTGCCGCAAGAGGACTGAATTAAAGCTGCTTGCTTGAGGACCTGTATTTTTTCTTTGGTCACTTTCAACAGCAGATATCTAGGGTAGAGATTTGCCGTGTAGCTTTTCTTCATTCCTATTTCTTGCTAAAAGGATGGGTCTGTAAGGAAATCCTGTAATCATTCACTAAGAAGATGACAGTTTGCTGTTCCTTTCCTCCTCCTTAATTTGACCTTTCACTCAAGAGGAGGTGTCAAAGATGGACAAAAATGGTGAAAAGTAACAGGAAAAGCAGAAACATGTAAACCGCACAATTTGAAATAGCCTTTTGCTTTTCTAGAGAGACCACACTTTAAATTGCTGGTGAACTTGAAGACAAAAGGGCATACAGGATGCAGAAGTCCTTGAGAGTAATGAAGATAAGGAATTGCAATAAAGAGCTGGATATGAGCTCTGCAAATGCAATTAAATTAATAAATTATTAGAGATATTGACCTTCAACCTCAGAATCACAGAATCACAGAATCCCAAGGGTTGGAAGGGACCTTAAAAGATCATCTAGTCCAACCGCCTTGCAAGAGCAGGGTAACCTAGAGTACATCACACAGGAACTTGTCCAGGCGGGCCTTGAATATCTCTAACATAGGAGACTCCACAGCTGCCCTGGGCAACCTGTTCCAGTGCTCTGTCACGTGGCCAGAATTTCAGGCTAGGAAGAAAAACGTTGCATATATTTTTCTTTCCTTTTTTCCCCATCAGGTATTTGGAAACAATTGCACTTTTCAAGATGTGAGGAATTTGTAATGTTTGTTATATGAGAAGGGCCTTTTGAGGGTTTTGGTATGATGAGTGGACCTTAGTGATCAGAGTATGGGTGAATTATGGTCTCCTGTGACAAATATAGGTGGAAGGAGCCTTCAAAAAGGGGCTTCCAGCTCTGATATCTCAGTGGTTGTTGGAATAGGTGAAATTTTTTGATGGCTGCAAACATCAAGGAGCTCTCAACAGGAGCATCCACAGTGGAAAGAGCAAAGAAGCAGGATTTTTGTTAACCAGCAACATAAGAATGTGATGTGAACCTGTTGTGCAGGTAAACAGTGATCAGCAAAGCGGCTTTTGGTTTTTCAGGGAGAAATGGCTACTTATATGATGAGAGGGAAACACTATAGAGAAAGGAAATCCTGGCAGGCAAAATAGAGAGCGCTGAGGGATGAGAAGAGTGGAAGGTGAAGCCAGGAAGCATGGGGGTTGCAAAGGCTGAGGAAGAAATGGGGATGCATTTTCCTAAAATGTGCAGTGGCAAATAAAACGTTTTACTCAACTTGTGTTGGCAATGTTCTTGAACAGCGTAATGGGTGAAATCTGTGACATAACACAATTACTTTTGTTCTCTTCTGGCATTCCCAATAATCACTTATTTGCTACTCAGCCTTTCTTAGTCCTTTCGTTCAGTTTGGAATGATCTTAGCTAATAGTAAGCACTCTGTGTTGTCTTAGTGGGAGTTTTTAAAATCCACAGTCATCAATGTGTGGAAGGGTTGAAAAGTATCAGAACATTCTCATTTTTCATGTTTTTTTATTTTTCTCTGTGTACTTTTCGTGTGTACATATGCTTTCATCATGCGTCAGTAGTTGCAGTCTCTTTTTAGGGGCTGTAAAGTAGGATGTCCCTTGTGCAAATATGTTCAACTAGGAATATTTAAAAATACTATTTCTTACAGCTTTGAGTTTTGTATGTCGAGAAGCTTCTCTTTTGTGCACTTGTGGTCATAACTGCTTTTTCTCACAGTCCACTCCCAAGTCTGTTAAGGGCAGCACCAAGAAGGAGGGATCAAAAAGGAAGATCAACATGAGTGGGTACATCTTATTTAGCAGTGAGATGAGAGCTGTGATTAAAGCTCAGCACCCAGATTATTCCTTTGGAGAGCTCAGCAGGCTTGTAGGAACTGAATGGAGAAACTTGGAAGCAACAAAGAAAGCAGAATATGAAGGTAAATAAAAACTAAGATGCTAAACTCTTTTCTGCTTTTTTTTTCTTTCTCAATGCTGTTATTCAGATGACAGGTTTCATAAAAGAAGATACTTATTTTTGTGTTTTGAATGTACCTTAAAGAGAAGTTCATATTGAGAGGTGACTGAAGAGGAGCAAAGAGCATGTTTAAGTTATGTAGTGCACAACTGGTAATTTAAATGTCTTTGCCACAAATAACCAAATTAACAGAAACCAAGAAAATGGGGACAAATTAGAAGTAAAAGGAGTGAGAAGTCCCTGGGCTGGAAGTCAGTTGGAAAAATGGTTTGTGAAAGTTTCCTTAAAGGAGGACTGGGGGGAATTTTGGACAAGAAGCTCTTCAGAGTTGTAGCATCAGGTAAGCAAGGCTTACAGTTGACTGGGAAAGAGTTCTTTGATTAACAATACTTAGAGTCCTAAAAAGCTTTGATAGAGTAAAGTCAAGGATACAGAATCTGTTATGACACTGTAAATATGACCTCTATGGTTCAGCTTCAGATTGAGTCAACTGTTGTAATTAATTTTATTGAGATTTCATATCCTGAAGTAAACTTAGGAATATTTCATAGGCATGAGACACTTTAGACCCCCTTCCTTGCCCCCTTCCTTGCCCCCTTCCTTGCCCCCTTCCTTGCCCCCTTCCTTGCCCCCTTCCTTGCCCCC
>JBCJKH010050975.1:5886-22255 GCA_039877255.1 Loriculus beryllinus | reverse complement strand
CTCAGCCCTTCCCCATCACCCTTGTGCTCCAGGCCCTGCACCAGCTCCATTCCCTTCTCTGGCCCCGCTCCAGCACCATCACTGAGGCTGGTTTGGTGCTCTCTACACATGAGGTTTGGGACATGCAGGGTGCTGAGATTGGAGGAGGGACCCAGACAGGATCTGTTTGCTGTAGCTGCAGTGTCAGGTATATGCCGGGCCGTGAATGCTGCTTGCCTTGCCCTTGTCCTTCGGGATCAGTCAGTGGCAGGGGTGAGAGTGTGACAGGAGGATGTGGCTTGGACTTGGCTCTTTCCCGGATGTGCTGCTGCCTCTCCCAGTAGGCAGGTCAGCTTGGGTTTGGCCTGGCATGGTTCTGGGCTGGACACTGTGGCTTATGCTGGGTCTTGGGCTATTTAGATCATGAAAAAGAGGAAGAAGTGTATTTGATTACAGGGCAAAAGCATTTCAGAAAGTACTGTGGGTGTTCAGGGGGCAGTCCCCTGAAAGCAGGGAACAAGAGCCTGGAGCCAGGCTGGGGCTTGTTGCTCTGAGTAGCAGTTTCAGGAACCAAGGTGAGTGAAGGTGTCACCGTGCCCTGTCCCAAGTGCTGCGGCCGCGGGAGGAGGGCTCTGGGAATGGTCTCATGCCAAAAGAAATAACCCAGAGGGATGGGAGGAAGGATAATGGCATCAGTAGAATGGCAGGAGAGCTCTGGTGCTTTCTTGATGAAGGCAGTGGGTGCCTTCAGCACTGTGTGAGCTGGGGCACAGGGAGGAGGCAGCTCTGTCCCTGGGAGATTTTACTTCTTGTTTTGGCAATAGAGCTGGGACCCCGGTAACCTCGAGTGAGGGGGGTTTGGGTTGTGGATAATGACTCTGTCTCCTCTTCTTCTTTCTCTTTTCCTAGTCATGGGACATCTTCTTTCGCAACGCCAACGCTGGAGCTGCTCCAGGCACTGCTTACCAAAGCCCCCCTCCACTCAGTACCAGCCTTTCCACGCTGACCCAGGCCCAGTTCCTGGGTCAGGCACAGCCCAACGTAGATAAACTGGTGGAGGATCATCTTGCAGTACAGTCTCTCATCAGGGCTTATCAGGTAAGGAGGCTGTGTGAAGAGGAGCCTGCCCTGTATATAGGGGCATGCAGTGGCAGAGGTGGTCTGGGTTAGTGCAGATGATGCTTGTGTTTGGCATGGAGAGCATGCTGGATGCCTGCTGGGCTGCCTGGTTTTTCAAGAGCAGTTGCTGATTTGCCTGGGCAGAAGCTTAGCTGGAGCTTTGCTGGACAATAGGAGGATTAAAGCTATTGTCACCCAAACAGAGCAACTAAGGTGCAGGGAAGGGGTGGTCTTGGTGGTTTGCTGGCTTCTGGAATGATGCTCCTGTGCTCTGGGCTCCTGCCATGCTCAGCAGTGGTGTGGGACACCATTCCTGCTTCCCCTGTGTTGCTGAAAGAACTTCTGAGGTCCTAAAATAAAAGTTTAGGAAACATCTCCTTGTGATTTGGAACCTGGAGGAGAGCTGTGGTGCTGCTGGGCTGCACCTCAGACTGATGCTGCTGAAGTCAGCCTTTTGGGAGACCCAAGTTTCAAGCAGGAAGGAAACATCTTCCGGCTAGGTGATGGCCAGCAAGTATTTTAACTCGAGAGAACGTTTAAATGTATTTCTTCATTTAAAAGTGTGATCCTTTCACCTCTGGGTACACTCCAGTTTGTCAAGCGTGGCGTCTCTCACTGGGGCTTTGACAAGAAGTGAACAAACCCAGGTGCTGTGGAGGAGTGCCCTGTTCCTGCACGTCACGTTCCTGCTCAGATATGAGGAAACCCAGCGCACAAGGCCACAGGTTAAGGCAAGAACTGCAGCACTGGACAAGTCCAGAGGTTTGCCCAGGCTTGGTGCTGCTCTCTGGTTTGAAGGTGCCCGTGCCCTGCCTGCCTCTGGAGCTGAGGAGCTGACGTCAGTGCTGGGGCACTCCCTGCTTTTCCACTGGGAGGGACCTGTCTGTGACATCCTGCATCTTTCCTTGTGCCTGGTTCCATGGGAGGTGACCCTGCCAGCTCGCTCCAGCTCGGGTGCATCCTGGTGACCTGTTTCTAGAGGCCACGCAGCTCTCAGTGCTGGAATAAGCAAGCAGATGCCAAGTTCAAACAACTGGAAGGAGCAGCTCCAAGTCAGCAATTTGAACACAAAACCTGTAACCGTTTCTGCATTCCCATCACTTCCTCAGTCTCTTGAGTGGCAGCACTGGGACGTGATTGCTCTTGGATGTAGTTTTCTAAGCTCTCTTCAGCGGGAAATGCAGCTCCCTTCCTACTGCAGTATCAGTGTGGGAGCCCCAGTGGTGCAGTGGGGAAGTTCAGTGCTGTATATGGAGGTATGAAAGAGTAGGAAGGCAGGAGGAAGTGCTGCTTGTGATGGGGAACATACTTAAACCAGCAGGCAATTACTTCTTAATTGGATGAGCTGGATTTGTCCTCTCCATGCTGGCTGTAACCAGGTCTCTTGTTTGGGTTATTGGAGGGTACAGTTTCTTCCTTTGTTGTCCAGTGTACCTAAGGAAACCCTTCCTGTTACGCTTCATGTCCTTAGCCAAGTTAGCTCCAGCTGCTCCTTGGTTTTCCTGAACCAGTCCCTGCCCTCTCAGGCCCTATCCCTGTAATCTCCCCAAGATATGCATCGCTGCCTCCACTGCCTGTGCATCTTCCTGTTGGGTTTTAGTTTAGCTCAGAGGTCTTGACTTTATTTAGCTGGCTTCCTGCCTCCCCTGGCCAACTTCTTGCATGTCAGGACTGAGAGCTCTTGCACCCTAAGGACTATGTCACTCTCATTCACCCCTTTGCCTCTGAGGGCAGTGTCCCAAGGGATCCCACGCACTAGCACACGAAACAGCCAAAAGTTTGCCTTCCTAAGGTTTAGGGTCCTGACTCTACCTGTCCTATACCCCTCAAGATTGAGAGTTCCTCCAGGGTGGGATCGCTGCAGCCTGGGCTGCCCCCAGTCTTGCTCACTAATGCAGAAGAACTTATTGGAGAGGTCAACAAGTCCAGCATTGCCTCTCCGCTGGTCGGGCTCTCCAGCATCTCTACTAAGAAATAGTCCTCAGCCCTCTCCAGTAGTTTCCTGGTTTACTTTTCTGTCAGCTGTGCAAGTGGTTGAAGTCCTCAGTCAGGGTCAGAGCCTGCAAGCGTGATGCTTCCTGCAGGTATCTGCTGTGTTCTTGTTTTGGCTTGGGGGCTAAGAGGCTTGCGTTGCATGTGGAGAATAACAACCAGCATGGCTCCTAGGAGGGAAAGGATCTTCTCTTTGCTGTCACACCATTCTGAGGAGTTGTTGCGCACCTGCAAACTGCTGAGTCGACCTCAGAGCCACTGGGTACTCCGAGCTCAAAGCTCTTTGCTGGATAAAGTGCCCTCCTGGTGCTGGTGAAAGCATCCTGGCCATTGGAAACAACGCGCTGAGCATGTGTCCTGCCAACTGCGAGATGATGGACCAGCCCCGTCGCAAGACAGACAAGCAAACAGTTCTCAGACAAAGCTGGCCTAGAAGAAGAGCTTCCCATGTGGCCAGCAGTGCTCAAGGGCACGTTGTCATCTGGCCCTGCAGGGAGCAGGGCAAGGGATCAAGTGCTTTCTTAGCAGTTTGCCTTAATGCCAATGGCTGATTTCAGGTTCTGGCTGATAAACCCACAAAAATCCTTTCCTAAAACCCTTTGGGGATACTCTGGATAGGAATGCCTCTGTGGTTAGAGAAAGTCAGATCAGTATGCGTGGTTTGTACTAGAGGTTTAGTAATCCCCTTGTATGCAAGTGCTTATTCTAAATGGCAACAGGGTTGATATCTGGAAGCATCGTTCCCACAGCGTAAGGGCAGCGCTGCAACCAGCACCACGGCAGTCATGTTTCCTGTCCTGCTCCCAGCTGAGCTGAGCCTGAAGCTTCCAGAGCAGGAGCTGTCAAGAAATAAGCTGTGGCATGCCAACTGGAGAGGGCTTCAGGCGCCTTTCTGGAGCTACTGCTGCTGCTGGCAATGCTGCTTTCCTCTGCCATGTTGGCAGGAGAGCACCTCGATCTGCCTAAATCTGGAAAATGGACTCTGCAGTTGCTATGATGCTCAGGAGGAAACCACTGGTGTGGAGTTACTGCATCTGTAGAGAGGAGGTGCTCAGGTTGGACACAGGAAAAGTGGTGGGAGATCCTTGGACCTCAGTTCTGGAAGGTCTTTGCTGTGGAGGAGATTGCCTTCCCCGTGGCTTCAGGCAAAGCAGAGCAGTCCTTGAAGCTGGTGGTACTCACACCTATGTGCTGCTGTTGAAAGTAAACCAAACCTCTCCAGGCTTTAGTTGCAGCCAGAAATTGGGGTGGCTCTGCAGCAAATGTAGAGGGAAACTGCATGCCTTTTATTGTAAGGAATGTTTCTGCAATTAACATGTGTTAATGACTAATCTGTGTTGTTGCTTCCAGGTCAGGGGTCATCACATTGCAAAGCTTGATCCTCTTGGCATTAGTTGTGTAAATTTTGATGATGCGCCAGTAACTGTTTCTTCAAACGTTGGTGAGAATTACTCTGCAAATTTGTTCTAATGTAATTTAACTTTTTTACCCCTCCCCTCTTTTGTTTTTCTCCCTTTCCCCTCTCCCTCTTGGTACCTGTTCTCCTTTCCATCCCTGGCTCATTTCATAGATTCGAGGGCATCATGTAGCACAACTCGACCCACTGGGCATCTTGGATGCAGATCTGGACTCCTCCCTTCCAGCCGATATTATCACATCCACAGACAAATTGGGTGAGGGCTTTGAGAGCAGTTAGTGCTGCATTGCTTGAGCTCCTCTCTCTTTCGTAGCTTTGTAGGTAGATTGCTTCATCAGTAAGGGGGGAAAGGTCTTAAGTTTCCTTAGTAATGATCACTCTAAATTTATAGTCACTCAGCTGCTGCGGAGCAGTTCTGCCCCCGTCCGGCCGCCCTGGCAAACGGCTCCTGTGCCAAAACGCTAACGCTCGGCTCATGTTCTTCCTCCGGTGGGTGCCAGTTAACTGTCATCGAACTCACTCCTCCGGCCATTGCATCCTCTGGAAATGCCAGACAGAGAGGCTTTGTGCTGGTGAGAGCTGGAGGTCTGTTCCCTCAGCTCCTTGCTGCTCTTGGGGGCCCCGAGAGCCAGGGGAATGGGCTGGCTTTGTCTCCCTGGGGCTGAGAAGCACCTCTTGGTGTGCCCCTGCGGCGATGCCTTGCCCTCCTTCACTCCCAGCTTGCCACAGCATCTGTAAATCCTGCAATTGCCCCCTTTTTCCGAGACTGAGCCCTGCCGGTGATCATAACAAGGAAGCTTTGGGATGCATTCCCATCCGAGTAGAGAGGTGGAGATCCCGATGCCTTTGAGCGAAAGATGCATGAGTGTTGCACAGATACGTGTGTGGTGCCTAGGATTTGGAATCCTAATCTGGAAGTGCTTAAACTCGGCGCCTCTCAACGTGCTTTACACTTGATCTCTGTAGTACGCTGCCATTCTTTTAGCTAGAGCGAGGTTGTGGCGCTGAGCTCTGTCACCTTGCTGGTGCTTTCCAAGGGTCGTCACCCTGGCACTACAAGCGCTCGAGAGGCATGCTTCTAACTTAGAGTAGAGCAGCAGTAATGACTACTAACCTCGCACAACTGAAACAGCCGATCAGAGTGCACGGTGCATGTAAACCACCTTGATTCCTTGTTCAGCTGCCAGCACAGGGACACCAGCCCTGGACCTGCTGGACCTTCCTGCAGGATTACATGTGCTGCGAGTGGGAGGCAAAAAAGGAGGTTTTGGTTGTCCCAGCTTGCTGGATGATGGGGAAGCTGCTTCATCCCGAGGTCTGGATTTCTGACGTGCTTGTCCTGAGGACCAAGCTGTGGCTGCGCCTCAGGAGCCGGCTGGCTCTGAGCTGGAGCAAGCCCTATGCCTGTGAGATTTTGCTTGGAAGAGTGGGGGGAGATGATGGCCATGAACTCAGACGCAGGAGAAGGCACAAGTACTTGTAGTTGGCACTGCAGGGGCAGCAGGGAGATGTTTGTAGGTGACTTGGAAGCTGCTCCCAGTGGCTGATCAGAGGAAAGAGTGAGGAGAGTCTTTTCTGGTTCGTCTGGTTCGTGGGTTTTGGCCTGTGCAATGGGTGCTACAGTCCTGAAGCAGTGCAGTAGAGGGGAGCTCCAAAGCCCTGTGCCTGGTGGACATGTTTTCCTTTTGAGAGGAGAGTCTGCATGAAACCCAGAGCTGGACAGCTGCAGGTTGTTGCAGCAACTTCTCCCTCATGAGAAAGGGGACCCCTAAGGTGGTCTCAAGGAGGGTGCAGTGGAAGGGGAGAATCCCTTCCCTCGACCTGCTGCTCACGTTCTGGGGATGCAGCCCAGCACATGGGAGGGGGGGTTCTGGGCTGCAAGTGCGTATTGCCAGCTCATGTACAATTTATCACCCACCAGCATCGCCAGGTCCTTCTCTGCAAAGCTGGTCTCCATCCATCCATCCATCCATCCATCCATCCATCCATCCGTACCCCAGACTGGGGATTGCCCCAACCCTTGCACCTAGCCTTGCTGGACTTCACAGGGGCCATGAACTTCAACAGGAGCCCACTCCTCCAGCCTGTCCTGGTCCTGTGGAAGGTATCCCTTCCCTCTAGTGTATTAACTGCACCACTCAGTGTCACCTGCAGCCTGGCTGCGGTGCTCTCAGTCCCACTGTCCATGCCATTGATGAAGATACTAAACTGCATTGGTCCCATTATGGACCCTTAAGGGACACTGCTCCTTACTGCTTTCCACTTACATGTTGAACTTATGGGGCTGCTTCAATAGGGAAAGTCACTTCCTTCTGCTTTGTCTCTGTGGTTCCTCTGAAGCAGGGTGTGCTCCAGCAGCATCTTTGCTTCAGAGGAAGAAGAGCCCAGGGGCCCAAAGCAACCCAAGTGCAGGTCCTCCTGCGCAGCCCCAGCTGTGGAGCTGGGCTCAAGCATCATTGCAGCTGGAACAGGGTCTGGGTGAAGTGGAATGAGCTCCGTTTCTCCTGCTTCCCCAGGGCGAGTGGTCATGAGACCAGCAGCGTGACTCAGCCCAGCTCACCAGGGTGGGAAGTGTTCAGGCATGGCCTGTGTGTAGGGTTGGCTGGAAGAGAATCTCAGTCTGTGATCAATGTGTCTGAGCCAGGCATTAAGTTTAATTCCCATTTCTTCGTGGCTTCTGTACTAACATACCTGTCACTGCTGTTCCTGGTGTTGATTTAATTACCAGGAATCCATGAATTTATAGGAAATAATGAGCCCTGGGAACAAGCTGTGTTGGTATCAGTCTCCAGCTCATGCTGGGGTTGTGTCCCATGGTAAGACCCCATGCTCAAATGGCTGCGTCTAATCAAAGGAGGCTTTATTATCTTGCTGTAAGTATGATTTATACTGAATAGACTTTCCCCTGGTATCCTTATCTTGGAAAACCTCAACTGATCAATCTTAAAATACAATCTGGCAAACATAGCTTGCGACCAGTGCTCAGCAGGAGGGGAGGAAAGGGGTGCTGGTGCAGAGTGTGGGCACAACTCCAGCGAGCCTAACGTTAGGTGTTGCTGGCCTGTGGCAGAGGAAGCTGATTTCTAGCAGATCCTTCTGGCTGTTTTTTCCTTTGAAAGGGTATTTCTTAACACTTGACAGAGCAGTTAATAAAAGGAGTGGTTTGGAAACTTGGAAATAATCTTGTTTCTGAGCAGTGAAATCCTTAAAGGTCAGCTTTTGTGGTGTGAGCTCTGCTGCCAACAGCCTAAACCATGGCCAGGCAGTGCTGTAATTCAAAGGAGTTGCATGATTAATCTCAGAAATTGATCTTTCTTCTCAATTGCCTTTTGTTTAGCAACTGGTTTGTGTCCGGTTTGGAAGCTCTCTTTGGATTTAGCAGTGAGCTTTGGAGAAAATGGAAGGGAGAGGAAAAGAAAGGTGGATTGGGGTACTTGGCCTGAGGAGTGGTGGGGCTGGAGCTACCACATTGCTCTTTCTCTTGTCTTTTCTGTTTAAAAACCAAAGTAATCTCATCCTGGTCTTCTGCAGCTGATCTGGCATGGTAAGTGGTGTGAAACAAGAATGAGATGATTGCAGGGACTTGATGTGACCTGTCCAAGGAAATAACACCTTACCATGCTGAAATGCAGGTGGTGCTTGGAAAGCGGTGTGTGTCTGAGTGTCCGTCCGTGGAAGGCAGCTGCTCCTGCCCCTTGTCCAGGGGGATTGATGGAAATTGTCCTCCAGCTCGGGAGGAGCCAGGCAAGCCCCTGCAGGAGCTTTGCTGGGAGCGCTGCCATCTCCCCTGGCCACTGTTGTGACCTTGCTCACCAAAGGTCTCACCTGAACGTGAAAGGAGGAGTGTGTCCAGAGCCCTTCTTGTAACCCGGGTGAGACTGAGGCACTTGGGTCACCCATGCAGCTCTGCAGATGGCACACTCAGGAAACACAGTGCGGTGTGTGCTTGCCTCCTGTGCCGCTGGTCTTCCTCCTGAACACCCTGATCCCCTTCCTCATCTCCCCTCCTGATCCAAGGAGGCAGCAGAGCCTCCTTGGCGTGACCTTGAAACCCTCCTTGGAGCAGATGCTGGTGGGAGGCAGCCCCTGTGCTGCAGAAGATGCTGTTCCCCTGGGTGCAGCTTGGCAGAAGGATGTCTTGATGGTAGGAGGTGGAGATGCTGTGACGGGCAGGAGGAGAGGAGATCTCAAACCATGCAGCTCAACTGCTCCCCAGTGTCTGATGCCCCCTTTTCCCTCCCTGCTCCTCCCTCCTCTTGCCAGACTTTCCGCAGGGATTTCTTTTTCCGCCTAGTGCATAGTCATCCTCATCCCAACCTTTTGCCTCTCTTGGTTTTTGACTGTATTTGAAACACTGTGATTTGTTGACTTGTGCTTTCCATGACTACTTTTCACAGTTCTAGGGTTTTTTACTAACTTTGACTGCGTCTCTCTATCTTCTCCCTTTCTGCACCCCCCTCCCTGCCCACCCCAGACCTCGCAGTGTTCAAGGAGCGGCTGAGAGTGTTAACAGTAGGAGGTATGCAATTAATGAGCCCTTAACCCTCTGGAGTGCAGGACTCTCTTTGAATAGGTTATTCTGGGCATGAACCAAGCCGGTGACCGGACCCCTCCTGTCTCACACCACTCTTGAGTTTTGGAATGTGTTTCTTTTTCATTTGTCCCACTACAAGCCATGATGGAGGTGCTTGGTTAGTGATGCTTCACCTGTAGAGACCCCCCCATAGAGCCCCTCGCTGGCCTTCCCCATGCTGTGTTTGCATGCTTGGCTTGCTAGAGCACATATTTTGGTGCGTCCTGAGCCTTCCCCCCCTGTGATGGTATTGCTGCTTATAAATACAGAGCGCTGTCAAGAAAGCTGTCGGGCTGCAGTAAAGCACAAGCAGAGATGCTCAGAGCCCTGTAAACTCCTTGTAAAATGTGGTACCCCCAAAGCGTGCCTGAGCCTTCAAACTGGCATGGCAGAGGCAGCTGAAGCCCTGCGCTGGGAGCCACAGCGAATTCCTGAGGCTTCCCTGAAACCTCCAGCCAAGCAGTTTACCTGGGATGTGCTGTGCTAATGCTGCCTCTCTCCAGGACCTGTTTGGGTTGGAACTGCAGAGAAGTCCTGGAGACATGAAGCTCAGCTCCTGCCACTGCAGTTCAGTGCTCCCAGGCACGGCTCCAGAGTTAAGCTCCCTAGGGCGTGCTTTAATTCCTTCCCCTGCAACCAGCAGTGTGCAGGAGGGGGATACGGGGCGAAGGATGGATGGATGGCAGCAGCAACCAGGGAAACCTCTGCTCCAGGCTTGCTGTGGGTGTTCCCAGGCTCCAGCAAGCATCATCCTTGAGGCTGCGCAGGGACAGGACATGGACAGCTCCATCTCCAGCTCATCCTCCTTTTTTTGACCAGAGAGCAAGGGACAGAGTCTTTTCAGATTAAGTTCAAGGAGGGCCAGTTCTGGAGGGGCCAGGTTTTGCCTCCCTGTGCCCAGAGGAAGGTGGGTTACGCTGCCCTGCAGTGTTAGGGGCTGGTATCCCCTGTACTCTCTCATAAAGAGACCCCAGCTGGGGCATTGGGCTGGTTTGGGGGAGCTGGAGGAGCAGTGGTAGCTGCTTCCTCTGTGGCTGCTGCCCTCGGTTAGGAAACACCTTGAACCTGGCTCCGTTCAGAGTTTGGGTGGGATGAACAGGAGCCCGAGAGGCAGCTCTGCTCATCCACCTCCTTTCCAGCCAAGCTCCTGCTGCAGGAGGGTCTTGGGACTCCCCAGTCTCCTGCCCAGCTCTGCTTTTGCCTCGCTGCATCGGTTCAGTGAGTTCATGGTCCTTCCTCCGCCGTGCCTCAGTTTCCCCAGAGACACCCCTGAGTTTTGGTGGCTGCTGAGGCACCTCCAGTGGCTCTGGGGGACCATGGAGCTGTGCCGGGCCCTGACAGGGACCAGCTGTGGGTGCTGGGGCTCACCTGCAGCTCCAAACCCCAATGTTCCGCCCCGAGCCCTGCTCCAGGCACAGCCCAGCTCCCACATTGCCGTGTGCCATGAGCAGGAGCCGCCTGTGACCCACAAAGTGCCAACCCCAAAAAGGATGGGGTTTGCTGAACAGGACTAGGTTAAACCCCTAATGCAAAGGCTGTTAATTGGGGTGAAGGAGTATTTGGGCAGCAGAACGCTCGCGGGGCTGGCTGGCTGCCCTGCTCCCAGTGAGCTATTCAGGAGAGTCCGGTGCAGAGCCCTGATGCCATGTTCTTTCTCTTGCTTCTCTTTCTCTCCCTCCTTGGGGTTTGTCTGTTTTAACTGTTTCCTTCCTTTTTTAATTCCCACCATGTGGCGACACCTCCGTTGTGTTCGGTGACTCCTCAATTCCTGTTTCTTTTCTCCTGTTCTAATTTGTGGTGTGTTTCTTCTGTTCTTGGGGCTACAAACCTTCCTCACTCTCACCCTGGATTTTAATTGCCGATTTACATGCGTATATATATATACTGCTTTGTGTTTTATTTCCTGCATTGCCTTTCACAATAATTTTGTGGTTCTGTGCTTAATGTCTTTTGGTTTAATTACGGCTTTTTATCCATGTAAACCTCCTTCATGCTTATTTTTGGTTTTATGCTGCTTTTTTTTTTGTCCCTTCCCCACCTCTCCCAATTGCACCCGGTACCTGCGTGATGGTGTCCCCCCATCCCCCTGCCTTCCTTTTCTCTCTTGCTTTTGCTTGTCCCACCCATGGAAAACCCTGCAGGCTTTTACGGGCTGGATGAATCTGACCTCGACAAGGTATTCCACCTGCCCACAACCACTTTCATCGGTGGAAATGAATCTGCTCTTCCACTCCGGGAAATCATCCGTCGGCTGGAGGTGAGGAGGCCGGGGTGGGGGGGGGGGCTGTGTGGGACCTGTTTGCACCAGGGGCAGAGCAGTTGCTTTTGGAAGGTCCTGGGCCCTTGCTGCTGCCCGCAGCCTGCGCCAGCCTGCACGTGTTGAGCTTTGCAGGTTGGGAGCTGTTCCTCAGCGCTCGCCCCACTCGTGGCGGCTGCCCCGTGTTACCTGCTCGTCTGGCATCACCTGCAGCTTCATGCTGCATTGGGGCAACATGTTTGGTGTACCCAAGGGGGAGCAAACCCCAGGACACTCAATACTGCGTTTTTGGAAACCTCTCCAGCTACGTTGAACACAGCAAATGGTGCTGGGAGAGCACAGAAGCAGCTGGAAGCAGGGATACTCCCCCTCCATACGCTGCAGTAGTTCTGCTGCCCTGCACGGTGGCTCCTTGGAGGGGCTTGGGGCAGGAGCAGCTCCACCCTGGTGCTGGGGCTTCCAGCTCTTGCAGCCACTTTCCCCTTTCTTGCCAAATTCCATAGCCTGCTCCGACAGGTCTGCGAGCACAGACTGCTCCCAGACAAGCTGCAGGCTTACTCACATGGTCTCTGCTGAGACAGGTTGACCTTGGGAGAAGAAAAGCTGCATCAACATGTTAGATAAGCTACAAGACCGGGCTCTTTATTTGTTGGGGGAGGTTCTGCTGATTCTCTTTCTGCCGTATGAATTGAGGTTCTGCACCTTGTTATAGCTGATGCCACTAAGAAGGAAAAAATCTCACTTCTGATGTGGATGTAAAGGACTTGAGGGTCTGATCCTGGGCCCCCTGGGGAAAGGGAATTAAACATTTTGATGCTGGGTCATGTGCAAGGTCCCAGCTGCCCCACAGTATCCCAGGATGTCCCCTGCAGCATCCCCTTTCCTGAGAAAACAGCTCAAACCAGGCTCCCCAAACAGGCCTAGCACAGTGCTGGCTGCTGGGCACAGCTTGAGGGTCCCAGGCAGCACTCCCTGGTGTTGGGGCAGCTCCTTGTGGATGCCAGGCAGCGGGTTCGTGTCCCCACTGGTGCAGGAGGCTTTGTCTTGCTGAAAGGTTAAAGAGTGGAATGAAGGAGTCCGTGGCCCCGTGCCTGTTATTGCAGGGGGTGAGTTGGCACTAAAGCTCTGGCTGTTCTCTCACAGCCCTTCTCCTTCTGTGGCGCAGATGGCCTACTGCCAGCACATTGGCGTGGAGTTCATGTTTATCAACGACCTGGAGCAGTGCCAGTGGATCCGGCGCAAGTTTGAGACCCCGGGCATCATGCAGTTCACCAACGAAGAGAAGCGCACGCTGCTGGCCAGGCTGGTCCGCTCCACCAGGTACCCCGGGGTGGGGAGGGGGGGGGGGTTCACCTTCTCTTTATCTTCCCTTGCTCCCAGCTGGAGCAATGTGGTCACCACCTGAGTCACATCTTGACGTCGCCTTTCGTGCTTGGCGTGCTCAGCAGGATGACGCCAGAGAGCTGCTGGGGCCGGCAGGCTGACCCTGAAAGAAAAGGGCTAAAAATAAGGTTTAAATGCAGCACGGGGTGGGTGGATGGGCAGGTCTGCTTAAGCATCACTTGGTGCCGTGGCTGCCTTGGTGCAGCCCCTGTCCCGCCTCTGGTTTCTGCCCTGTAGCCCTGGCACTGAACCCTCTGTCCCTTTGCTTCCAGGTTTGAGGAGTTCCTCCATCGGAAATGGTCTTCAGAGAAACGTTTTGGCCTGGAGGGCTGTGAAGTGCTGATCCCAGCCTTGAAGACCATTATTGATAAGTCGAGTGAGAAGGGAGTGGATTATGTTATCATGGGGATGCCCCACAGGTAACCCTGCTTTTCTTCATGGCTGTGCTTGAGGCACTGAAGAGGGGCCTGCTGCCAGGGTTCAGTACTGGGGGGCACACTGGTTTCTGCCATTACTGAGCTGCTCTTGCTGGTGGTGAACCTTAGCTGGAGAGCTCAGGCTTTGCCTGCTCTCTGCTCATCGTGGTGCTTTCAGCTTCAGGTCATTTATCACCTCCTCTGGAGGAGGGTGGTGGCTCGAGCAGCAGCGCTGTGTTCGTGCAGTGTTTGGTGGCTGGTCCAGCACTGAGCTGAGGGGTCTGCAGTCCCCTCCTCAGAAGCCCCTTCCTGGGGTGACCCTAGAACCGTGACACAGCCTCTGTGTGATGTGGGGGGGTGACAGGTCACTGTCAGCACTTGGTACCAGGCTGGTACTGCTGGTTGCCAACAACGGTCTTGCTTTTGCAGGGGCCGCCTCAATGTTCTTGCCAATGTGATCAGGAAAGAGCTGGAGCAGATCTTCTGCCAGTTCGACTCCAAGCTGGAAGCTGCTGATGAGGTGAGTCTCCTCTGCCCATAGTGATTTGCTGTCGCCTGGCCCTGTGTGGTCCCCAGGGGCTATGATTGCAGAGTGAGCTGGACTGTCGGTGCCAGCGCTGCTCTGTCCTTGCCTGTCCTGTTACCTGGCTGCTGCTGGTGCCTCCAGCAGCTCTCCATATAGGTGTAAAGCAGGGCAACAAGATGAGGGGAAGGTGGCCAGGAGCAGAGGCTGGCTTGTACCCTTGGGTCCTAAAGCAGCTCCAAAAGCCCTGATGCTCAAATCACTTGTGCTGCAGGGTCTGTGACTGCAATGCATTCATATTACAAAGCTTCCAGCATTGTAAGCTGGGATGATTCGGCTCTTGGAAAACTGGCCTGAGCTGACTTTATCCTGCTGTGCCCTTCAGGTGGGGTTTTGAGGCGAGAAAGCAGCAGCCTGGGGTGTGGGGGTGCCTTGACTGGGAACAGCAGCAGTACTGCGAGTGGTACCAGTGATGGCTGTACTGCTGCAGTGCGGGCAGAGCTGGGGGGGGAGTTACCTGTTTTCCAGTGTCTTCCCCAATGCACTTCTTGCCCTTTACCTTTGACCTTACCTAGATAGGCTTGATGCGTGTCTGAGGTTTGTTGGTGGTCTGGCACCTGGAATGAGCTCCTTTTGCTTTGCTGGGTGCCAGGTCAGCTCCTGAAGTGAGTGCCTGCTGCTTCCTGCCAGGACCTCCAGGAAAGGTCCCTTTTCCAGCCCCTGGGGTCAGTGCTGCTCTGTCTGACATCTCCTTCCTTGCCCCAAAAGCCACTTATGTTCCTGGGGGTGACTCTCCTCTCCTGTCCATCAGGGCTCTGGTGATGTGAAGTACCACCTGGGAATGTACCACCGTCGGATTAACCGCGTCACTGACAGGAACATTACCCTTTCCTTGGTGGCAAATCCTTCTCACTTGGAAGCGGCTGATCCCGTTGTTCAAGGCAAGACTAAAGCAGAGCAGTTTTACTGTGGGGACACGGAAGGCAAGAAGGTAAGTGGTGCTGAAGCACCCACAGTGAAGAGGCCTGGGCTGGATGGGGTTTGGTGGGAGGCAGGCTGGAGGGAAGGTGACAAAAGCCCAGCTGGGTTTGGTTTGCTGTGCAAGGGGCACTGCCATCACCCTGACTTTGCTCCCCCATCCTTCCCCACCTTCTTTGGGGATAACTTTGGTAAGGGCTCACCCATCCTGAGCTTCCATCGCTGCCTCCTCCGACGCTGAACTCAGCTCTGCTGTGGGGAATGGCAAACGCCAAACCCCCTGGTTGGAAAACAGAAATGAGGGGTGCGTCCAAAAGCCAACCTGAGCATCGCAGCCTGGGGGACTCTGCAATAGGAACCTCAAGCTGAAAGATCTCAGTGTGGCCAGGGATAACCATTTGTGAGGCTGGGGAGGCTGGAGCTGGCAGCAGGAGGCAGCTCTCTGCACCCAGGGTATGGGCTGCAGGAGAGGGGGGGTTATTTGTGCTCTGATTCATCACAGACCTGTCTCCAACACCAAGAAGTGGAAAGGTGAGATCAAAAGAGCTTCCCTTCCTCCTACACCCCAAGGGCTGGATATAAATAGACAAGTTCTGTCCCCGTCTGGCAGGCAGTGTCCTCAGCCAGCCCCTGGGTACCAGAGCAAAATTAATGTCACCGGAGCTGGAATAAGCCATTGCCCAAATGGCTTCTGCCCAAAGCAATTCTGGGGTTAAAGCGTGGGGAAAAGAGGCTATTTTTTTTTTTGTCTTCCCCCAGTTAAAGGCTTTGCTTTGAGGTGTGTGTTTGGGAATGGGCCGTGCCTCCCGGCCTCTGTGCATCCCCTGAGTGTGTTGCTCTTGTTCGGGGGGGAGCTGGTGGCCACAGCCTGCTCCTGTGGCTGCGCCAACCACAGCTGGCTCCACTCCCATCCCCTGAGAAAGTGCTGGATGCATTGCTGAGCTGTTCTGTGTCCTTTCTGGGATGCTGAAGGCTCACGGGGATGAGACTTGTTCCATTTCCCGGTGGCTGTCCCGGCAGAGCCCCTGCTGACTGTTGTGGCTTCCTATCTCCCAGGTGATGTCCATCCTCCTGCACGGGGACGCTGCATTTGCTGGGCAGGGCATCGTGTACGAGACGTTCCACCTGAGCGACCTGCCCTCCTACACCACGCATGGCACTGTCCACGTTGTGGTGAACAACCAGGTGAGGAGCAAAGCCCCTGTGTCCACAGGGTGCCTTGCAGGCCAGCCCTGGGTGGTAGCTGGCAGCAGGCAGTAACTGTTTCCCAGCCAACATTCCTGGCGTGAGCCATAATCCTGGGATCAGCAAGGGGCATGTTAAACCCAGCTGCTCCGCAGTAGCGGCTTGTGAGTCCAGCCTGATGCAGAGGTGGTGGGATCTGACGCTCGGCGTGCGGGATCGGGCAGGCCTGCTCTGTTTTGCCCCATGTAAACCAGAGACGTTTCTCTGGGACCAGCCCATCCCTATGGGATGATGTCCTGGGTGTAGGGACCAGGATGGGCTGCAGTGCCTGGCGTGCGGGTTGTGCTGCAATGGAGCAGTGCAGCCACGGGGGGGAATCCCCAGTTCAGCCACAACAGCTCCTGGCGCTTTCCTGAGCCGATCCGGTGCGGCTGCCCCACGCCATCGGTGTCCCATAAAGCAGCCGTGTTCCAAATCCTCACCGTTGTGCTGGACCTGTTCCCTCTCACCCTCCGCAGATCGGCTTCACGACAGACCCGCGCATGGC
>JBCJKH010050973.1:21578-46856 GCA_039877255.1 Loriculus beryllinus | reverse complement strand
AGGAAAGGAAAGGAAAGGAAAGGAAAGGAAAGGAAAGGAAAGGAAAGGAAAGGAAAGGAAAGGAAAGGAAAGGGAAAAGGAAAAAGGAAAGGAAAGGAGGAAGGAAAAGGAAAGTGCCACAGCGATGTGTTTAAACTCAAAGAAAGTAAGCATTGGGCTGCTAAAAATTAAAAATGATGCACCACAAAACAAAATGGTACAATTCGGTACTAACAGCTGGTTAGAACTTTCTGGTCAATATGACCATCATCACTTAATTATAGGCTTGTTTGTTGGAACTTTGGCCTTCTAGCAGCTATAGTTTTAAATATAACACAGTGATTAGAAACAGTTAGTAACAGGTTGGTGCCGTTATTCCCCTTGAGTCCCTGAAGGAGAAATTAGAAATCCTATTTGAAGATGAAATATGACCATGAGAGGATGCAGTCAAGATCCTGAGTGAGGTATCCTGATCCTGCCTCATGCTCTGCAAGACTAGCCAGAATATAGGACTTTCAGGAATATCTGGGTGAATAACTGGCAATCCAGAAGTCAGGAATGATTTGTCAACTAAGTAGTCTAACTGGAATAACCCAGAAATAAATCCACCAGACCTGCTTTTAGTTAATTTTTTCTTCTCTTGCATATTCAGTGGGTTTTTCTTTGTTTTCTTTTATTAGTTGTTCCTCTTTTCCCTATGTTATCTGTTCACTTCCCATCCTTCCAATCTACCCTTCCATTATTTTTGCTAGTGGTTACTTTTTCATCCCCACAGTTAATCTCAGTAAGCCATTCACTACCAGTTGAACCGGAAACACACCTGTACTGAATACTTATGGGTACCTTTGATTCAGCTATTTATTGAGCATACTGAATAGCAAACTCCAATTATATTTTTAAATCTCTCATTTCATATTTACTTACTTAGTACTTTAGTTGATTGATTTATTCTTTCTCCATCCATCCAGCCCTCAGCCACAAACGCTTGCTTAAACTTGCTTTCTCTCTCATAACCACAATTACTCACCCACAACTAGTAGATTATCTTTAGTTAGGAAATTACTTGCAATTTGGAGAAGGTAAAAGGGATACCAGTAACAACAAAATCCAGAACCAAAACAGGAACTATTGATTTATCAGGCTACTGATTTATCAGTTTAAAACAAAAAAACAAAAAACAAAAACAAAAAAAACCCCAAAGTAAAACAAAAACAACAAAAAAGAACAACACCCCCCCCCCAAAAAAAAACCAAAAAACCCCCAAAAAATCAACCCTTGAATATAATACATTTCTTAAATAGGCTTGAAGACAGATTCTCAAAACTGCGTATCAGTAGGGAAGCTTCTCATATAAAATGCAGGGAATGGTTCTTCATACGCCCCTCTGATTACTACAGTGCGTTTAAATAAAGGAGAAAAAATTGTTTCAGTTTTTCACCTTGGCTATGTCTTATTTTCATTTTTCAGTATTTTGTGTAAAAAAATACTCTTGTAACCTTAATCCTTCCCTTGGTTATGGTGGATGCATTTATTCCTTTATTTGTAGCTCAGTAAGTAAGGTTTTTGTAATCTGTGTGTGACTATCTAATTTTGTTGCTGGTATCTGCTATTCAACTTTGGCTGAGGCCTGGATTTTGCAATTGAAATCATCACACATGTTGACTGTATTGGGCTGAAAAAGGTAATGAGGGTCTGCCTGCATAAAATCAGTATAGAACTGGGGCCTGAGAGTGTAGATTAACATATTAAAGTATACGATGTAGAATATATAATATATAATATTAGCTGATTAACACTGCCTTTGAAGCTTAACTTTTCCAGTTTCCTGCTTTAGTGCAGACCACTAACCTATTTTTTGTGTTTAATAAGTCAGTTGTGAGGAAAGAGGTTGATAATGGCTAAATTCAAGACATTCAACATCAAAAGAAAGTTTCAACATTTGGACAAAATAAAACCAGGTGTGAATAAAATATCGTATTGCAATAGTACGTGTTATTAGTGCCATTAAGGTACATTGAATCTGGTGTTCTATTCATTTTCAAAGCTGACATTTGTAAATGTATATAGGCGGGACTCTTGCAAATTTAAAACAGAGCATTAGGACTTGCTCTGGAATCTGTAGCACCATCATACTGTATTTTGTTGATGCATAATAATTAGTAATTTTGTGTCTCTATGCAGGGGCCATCAAATTTTTATAACTGAATAGTATCCCTGTTAGCACATGAAGTAATAACAAAAATGTTGCTAAAAAGAGATGTTTGTAGCATTCTGGCATACGTATGTAGTGTCTTTGATAGCACACTGTTACATATGTTCAATATCTAACGAACAGTCTTAAGGATTTTTGTTTGCAATTTGCCAGGTACACTTTTGAGTTGTGTTTCCATCTTGTCCTTTTGCTAAATGTCATGACAGTGTGAATCTTAGCTTCTCTGTAATTTTGAAGGAAAATAGAAGTTGTATTATCATTTCTGTCTATGAAATTTATTTCTGAAGTGAATGCCATACATATTTCTGAAATGAATGCCAAATGTATTTTCTAGAAGTGAGTGCCATTGAAAGCCAAGGCAGGCAATTTATACTGTGCATAATAATGATATTAATTTTTATGGTGTGTATAAGTTACATTTTGATTAGTTTTTTGCATGATTAAAAATTTGCAAAGCCTTTATGGCCCCCAGGAGCCTACCTGTAATAAACAGCTCTCACCTTCCAAACCATAAAACAGGTCTGCAGTACTTGAACATTAGAGCTAATTGCCTTGCTACATCAAAGGGAGCACCACATGACTGAGAAAAATCACAGAAGGGGGGTGGGGAGCAGGGGGCAGTTTCACCTCTAAAGGTTATGTGTTCGCGGCTTGGTGGAGCCCTGTAAAGTTATGGCCTCAAAACTGCTGTTTGCGATTAAGTTGATGGGGAAAGTCTATCCCGCAATCTCTCCCTGCTGCTGACACAGAGTCTTTGTTCACATTCAGATTTCTCAAACTGTTGCCGGGGTCAGGCTGAGGTCAGACACCACGATGATGTATAGGAGAACATGTCTGGGAATTTCTCTCACACTTAAAACACATACCAGAAAAACAGGAGTGCACCCTGCAAAAATTGTCTGATGAGACCCAGATGATACTGTAGCTTTTCTTTTAGTACCTTCATATTTTTTTTTTCTTTTTGCCTGACACACAATGTTTTATTAATGTGTGCCACGATAGCCCTTGCAATTTTATGTCCCCTCAAGATAAGGACACTCAGTAGCACTTCGACACTTCATTTTCCAGCCCAGGGGGATTGGGCCAGTAAATCTAGTAAAAGAAGGAATGCATCCGTTCCCAAGGATGAGTCAAAAAGGGATTGCCATCGGCTCTGTGAGGCCACAGGGCTTGACACTGGATAAGAGACTCATGTGTGCGCTCGGCATTAACACAGCCCGAACCTGGCATGATCACAGGCTCGCAGCATCCTGAGCTTCGCTCCCCCGCCACCCTGACAAACACAGCCCCACTTCCAGCTGTGACAGGGATGCCTACCATGTTTGATTAGCTATCATCACGGGAGGGGGCAGGGGACTGCAGGGGGGAGAGCGTGAAAACAGCACGAGGGGGAAAGGTCCATTCTGATGGAAATTTTTTTTTATATATGCCATTATCTTTAAAAGAGAGGACCATCTTTCTCCCTGTATTGTTCCAAAAAGTGGACACGCATGCTTAGTTCTAACCTATTGTATTTCGATGTCAATGCAAATCACATTGGTCTGTGCTTGAGATTTCTTTTCTTTTCTTTTCTTTTCTTTTTCTTTTCTTTCTTTTTTTTTTTTTTGTTTGTTTTTTTGGTTTCCAAAAATGCAGCTGTGATTTTCTCTCCCAGTTTACAAAAGGTTTTGCAAAGAGTTGAGAGAATTGGATAGGTTTGCCACATTGATCTGAGGGGTTGTTTGCCTAGGCATACAGTTTCATTGCATGGCTGGAAAGTAAGGCACTAAGCAGCAATTTTTTTGTGCTCAGCTGCTACATATGACAGAGGATATTTCATTCGGCTGTCAGAATGTTATTAATAAAACATGGGGTGCGAAGAGGGCCACTATTTCCCCTTTCAATCACTATAGCATTTACAATGAAAATTTTATGCAGTGTGTAATTTTCAGTTAATGCTTGACACTTAAAATGTCGGTAGCTGCATTTTGTATGGTTCCTGAAGGGTTAATTGTATCATGTTCCCTGCATAAAAGCTCTGCTTATCAAAAGTGAATAGAAGAGTGTATGCAAATGTGTGTCTGTGACCTTTTGCCTTTCCAGGGTTAATTTATATGGTCATTAAAGATTTTATGAAATCGAGCAGCCTGGTGCTTCGAATCCCATTTTGCCTTCACCTTCTAATTTATATAATTCCTACCTGAACTGGGAAATATGATTTTTATTTTTTGTGTGAATGTGTGTGCAGCAATGAAAACAGCATGCTATGCTGTAGGGAGTTGCAAGTCTGGTTATCTGGCATTACTCAGATTGCTAAAAATTCATTAAAATGTGACATCAGCACAGTGAGAGACAAATGATCACAGGATGAAAAGGAACAGTGGGCCTTTCACAGATTAGTGCTACACAGCCCCAGCATAGAATCTAACTGCATAAACAGATTAATCCACCAGTAGCAGCATAGCTAAGATTTACCGAATAATTAAATAGGCTTGAGTTACTGTGAAGATTTCCATGTAATCTAGCTGGTGTGAACACGTAAGTGAGGTGTGGGTAATGCTGCTTCCTCAGAAGCCATATACCAAGTTGCATCATTTATCCTGAATGGCTCCCCCTGGAGACAAAATTCAAGAGTTCTCCCACACAGCCAGAGGTTTATATTTAATACAGTACCTAATACCTAATACTTACTTACTGCAATTAGCGGGATACTGCTGCACTAATAGGATTTATATTTGAATTCCACCCCCCCCCCTTTCTTTTTTTTCTTTTTTGGCTTCAAGATGCATTTTTACATGCGCTTGCTTTTGTTCCAGCCTATGCGGTGTGTATGTGCATGCATGTGCATGTATTTTAACACATATCATTTCTATCAAAAGAATATGAAATGACAGGCTTTAAACCTGTCACACTGGTGGAAAATGGGTACTCTGATAAAGACACAGTCAGATTTTCTGGATAGATTCTGAAATGTTGCAAATTATTTGTAATTAATGTCCAAATCCTTTCAAGCGCTCTTTGCTTCCTTTTCTTTCCCTCACTCCTCTTTCCCCCTGTCTGCTACCCTCTGTTAGTGACGTTCTTATTAGAGAACATATTTTCAAACTGCTGCTAAGTGTTCACTGAGATTATTTTCTAAGATATTTTCTGTGCTTATCTACAGAAGAACAAGGTGAAGATACAGAAGGGACTGCTAAAAGTACATCACTGGCTGTTGCTGATGATAAAGACTCAAGTGAAAGAGACAATAGTGAAGGCAAAAAATCTAGTAAAGACTCTGGTAAGATGCTAAAATTTTGTTCTCCGCCTTTTTTAACTTATGAAATGCTCTTTCATTTCAAACTGTCTGGACAATCCCACTACTATTCATTGCATGTGCATTTTACATGTGATTTCTATCAGTAGCCTCCCATTGACCTATTTTTAATCATAACCATCTGACAGGGTAGATGCGGATAAGTTGAAGAATATTACAGGACGACCAGTGAGATTATTTTTTAATCAAATCAGTTTGTGTGCTTGTAATTTTTTAAGCGCCTTTCATTAATCTTAGCTGTACTTGTGATTTCTCTGATGGCATATTAATTTTTCATAAGCATAGGATTAGGTACCACTTGAATTTTTTGTTCAATCAGGTTTTGCCCCCCTTTTAACCCAAAGAATGTGGGGCTTTTTGTTATTATTATGTTTTGCTTTTGCTCTCTGATCACGTACTCCCTAGAATCTGGCCTCTTCCTGGGCATTTATTTGAGGCATTTTGAAAAAAATACACAAAATCCAGTGAAAAAGTTTACAGATGATTCAGCCTAAGAAAGAGGAAATATCATTGAAAACGGATTATGGTTTGGGTAATTTTGATCTCCTGGAATAGACAAAGCCCAGTAATGAAAGCTACTGTCTTTGAAAACAAAACCCCTATGTCATGACATTTACTTGTGCACAAACAAACCCTAGGCCAGCATCTGGTGTAGATACCCAAGGCTTTTTTTGTGTTTGATTTGGCAAATATGTGACTTCATCCATGCTTTTTATGCATGAGATGGAAATCTGTGGTCACAGTGAACATTACACTGGCTACTTTGTCACACGCTATACCTAGTTACATTATGTTGGATTCACTGAAGCAGAAGAAGTGCTGAAACAGGTTGAAGACTATTAATTTCAGGTAGTCTTATATCTTTTCCTTGTATGCCAATGACAGCAGCATACAAAGGAGGTATTTTCTGTAAAGACATATAGTTGTAGAGAAAATATCGTTTTATGTCTGAGTTTCTTCACATCCAAATTCTCTCATCCTGTAATTTGCTCTTTACATATGAAACAGTTTTGGATTTTGGATTTATTAAAAGAAAAAAATACATAGATGGCCCTTTCTATGCTGAATCAATTCAGAAGACTAACTTAAAGATTAAAGCTTTCTTTAAGTTTGCTTGTTGACATGCTAAGGTCAGTACCCATCACAGTTTACAACCTCAGCTGCTCTACAGTTGCTTTATTTTTTAAGATCAAGAGACTGAAGAAAGGCTGATGATGACAAGAATGATGTTGAGCAAGAAACTGTGTTGTGGTTTAAAATATATATCCCCCTTGTCTGGCTGTCTGACTTGGGAAAAAACGGGAGTGCAATAGAGCCATGCTCCCAGACAGACATGGGTCCTCCTGAGCAGTCTCATCAGGGACTGTCCTGGACACTCACCAGGAGAGGGGTGACAGTCATTAGCAGCCTGCATATCCTATCATAGTCTGTCTAGAGGACACTGTGAACTGCTTCAGGGAGTTTATCAGTCCTCTCTTTTTCTTAGGGAGGTCCATTTATAGTTGTTCAAAACAGAATATGGTATTAAAGCTTCAGAAAAAAAAAAAAACCCCAAACCAAAACAAAAAAAAAATAAGATGGAATCTAGAAAAAAATACTGAAGGGGAATTCTCAAAATTCCATCAGGATTAGCTGCTCATAAGGGCCAAGTTTAATTAGGACAAACCTATATCCAGATGCCTACTGGGTGCACTACAAAAACCCAACATAATTGTTCTGCATTCCCGTGCCAGCAATTACACAAATAACTTTGCAGTAAGATTCATACAAAAACAAGGGTTGAAATACATGATTGCTTTTGTGCTTTGCAGAAAATAGTTTGTGCTGTCAAATCCTAAATCTTTTAGAAACTTTTATTTTCCTAATCTAAATTAATTCTGCACATGTAACATTCAGACCATCATCTTAATTTTCACTCAGCTGACAAGTATTTCTAATGACTGCATAACTGCTTATGTATAATTGAATGTTAATTTGGGCTTTCTCATGAATTGAGTGTTGCAAGTCTTGCCAAAGAAATCTCAGGAAAACCAATAAATTAATCACAATACTAACAAGTTAGACAGGAAAGTGGTGTGACCCCTCTTTAGCATAGAATCCATTAGACAAGAAAGGATTAACATGTATTTAGTAACAATATGTTTGTGTAAGCTGTTGTGCTGTATTGCTTACCTTATCTCAAGGAGTAGAGCTTTCAAAATGAGACTTGGCAATATGCAAGTTATATTTGTTGAATATTCATTCAGAATAGAAAAGCCTACTAATGCCTCATTTATATTGTCATTTAAATCTAGTGCCACTTTAGATTCATTATAATCCAAATTACAGCTCTATGCAGTGCAAGAATTAATATGGAATTTATCCAGATTAATACATTTGCATTGAAAATGTAATATGTCTATGCCATGGCTAAGGGGAGCACTTTTTAATAAGGTAGTAAACATGAGGAAGGATGGAAATTAACCTTCATTATTGCAATGAAAATTATCCTTTCATTCTACTCTAATTAGAAAGAATACCAGTAATTATAATTTTAGAATTATTTTGAGACTGAATAGCATCATCTGATGTGCCAGAAGTCTTAAATTATGCAATCTTTATCAAAAACATAGATTCATAAATGATAAAACAGCATTTTGATTATGGCTTTTCTGGGATTTTTTTTTTTTTCACTGGTATATGTATTTTATTAACTTTCCCCTTCTTGCTAGTCACACAAACAAATGTTATGAAGGTGATGACATCTGAATTGCAGTGAATTATACCATTTTTATATTACCAATCTTACTCAAGTTAAATAATTCTGTAACTGACAGGCAATCATTGACTAGTCTATTTCATGGCACTTATTTATAATTAAACTTAGTTTTTGAGATAAATTTATTGAAAGTACATTTTTCATGTAAAATAATGCTGTGTATTTTATATTATAAAATGAATTACAGTTGTGTTTCACAACTAGGAAAAAACCCCCAACAAAGAATGTGTCTCAAGTATAAAAAGTGCACATTTAAACCTGGATTTAATCTTTTCCTATAACTGTCTAGTAAGAATAGCATGCCAGTGGAACATCTAGCTGTGAAAACAGTGCCATACAGCATGCTTAGGACCATAATGTTTTCTCTGTTCTCTCTCTCCTCCTTCAATACCCTTCCTATAAGACCATAACTTTGTTCAGCCTCACTACAGGAAGCTCCTTAAGACAGTAAATTCAACACAGAAAGCAGAAAATTGATATAGCAAGATGAGGCACTGAGTTGTACTAGCTGGACCATTGTGTAAGGAGCCGATTTCCTTTGTTCTTGGCATATATACTCTGGCTTGGGGGCTTGGTCCTCACCATGTGCTGAGGAAAGTGGTATCCTCATGCCAGAAGGAAGAATCCACTCTCCCCTTTTTTTTCTTTTTTTTTTTGGTTGGGTTCTTTTTTTTTTTTTTGCAAAGCTCACCGTAAGTTATGGACTTGGTTACTTTACCACAGAGCAGATATATCTTTGGTCGTTTAAGAAGTAACAGTGCCTGGGGTTGAATGAATCCAGAACAATAACAACAGAAACAACAAAGCTTCTGTAAATTTTGACAGTTTATATAAATATAATAGTAAACATAGTAAAAAGCTATGCTTTGTTATGCATTTATTGACCCCAGCACAGTGTTTTATAACTCTGCTTTTATTATATTAACCGCAAAAGAAAATTTAACCAAAAAACCTCCATGTTTTTACAGAAACAAGAACTATGCGTTTCCTGATTATTATAGACCCTTTGAAGTAATTAAGTTATTCCATCCTGTGGTGGAAGATGATGAGTAACATTAACCTTGTGTGTGCTCAGGCGCACACAGAGTGCACTCTGAGCTAAATTTCACTAGCAGTAAATACCACTGCCAAAACACAGCTAAATGCAATTTCACAAGTGAATTTTTGAGCAGAATTTAGATCCTAGTTTCTGTAGCAACCTGTTGAGAACAATCTAGCATGATGAGGGAAGGCAGAATTGTTTTGTTTTGTTTTTTTTAAAACTCAGCTTCCTGTGTTAAGTGTCCACTAACACAGCAGAGATTCTGGTCCATTTGTCTTTAAAAAACCAGACATTCTAAAAGTCCTATGTGGTAAAGGTAAGAAACAGTAGCTGACTTTTAGACGTTTTTGACAGTTGGAAATGAAGAGAGGTTAATAATTTGAACCTATCTTCTAAAACCTGAGAAGCACCCTTTCTCTGTTAATATAGTATGTTGCTTTTTTACTTACCACAGTTCTCACAGTTAAGACATTTAAACAGTGATGGTGCATAGCCAAGTAAATACAGGCCAGGGACTACTGTTTTATTACAAACCCAAGTGAATAATATAGTAGTGCCTTATGTGATTGTATCATGTAGATTCTGCATTTAAGCTTAGTGAGTCCTTCAGGTCGTCAGCACAGCACTGATAATGCAGTCTAAATGAGGCCTCCAGGATCCGTTCCTGAGAGTGTAAAAATTCAATGGGGCTCCGGAAAGTGGCTTGTTCAGATATTACGCTGATGTTGACATATTGGTCATTAAGGTAAGGAAATATAACAGGAATAAACTTTAATTTGATCAAGAACATGCAAAAATTAGGGGGCTAAATTACACCAAAAGAAATAACTAGCAACTTAGGAGTGAAAAACAATGTGTGGGGAAATCACCGTTAAGATATGTCATAAAATATGTCTATGTATTTTTTTAAAAAAGACCCTTCAGAAAACGCCCCTGTATCATTAAGTTTTGAATTGCTTATTATTGTGCCATGAGGCTTTGGTAGTTACCTTGAAAACTGTTCTTTTATTTTATTCCTTTTTATTGTTGCTCTTATAATAGCAAATATTTTACAGTCTATATGAAAATTATCATAACAAAAAATTATTGGCTTTGTCTACAGAAAAAAACAAGTATTTTCTTTGTTCATGTTTACTTTATTGCCAAAACATCCATGACCTTACTTTTAAATTAATCCTAGGTTATTGTGCAATGAGGTGCAATTTGTCCATTTATATGAACCTTATGCGGATTGAAAAAAATCAAGATAAATCTTCATGCACAGCATACAATCAGATTACCCCTGGACTATATATTTACGTTGGGTCTGATAGCAATCAATGGTTTAGCTTCATTGCATTTCAAGATGTATTTGCACCCAGTGTCCAGTGATAGTGTCCTCACCCTGGAAATAATTTAGTTGCAAATTGACTGGAAGATGGTGAAAATTGAAAGTTAAAATTAGAAATACTCATAATAAACAGCAGAAAAAAGGTCAGATGATGCCGCACTATGATGAGATTGGAATGGTCGGTAAATGAGGTTTTGTGTTTGTCATGAGATGTATGTGACATGCCTACTGAATGCTCTTGTAATATCCAGCCTAGCAGAAGAGATTATCTGGCAAATTGACGCTGGAAAGAATTTTCTGATGACTGCGAAATTAGAATTGCACTCTTTTCTTTGATGTGTGCAAGACTGGGCCACATTACACAGTAGTTCAGGCATAATATTAAATATAGTATTTAATACTTAATAACTATCTATAGAAAACAATTACATTCTGATCACAAATGACAAACTATAAAAAATCACAGTGTAAACACCTAAGGCAATCGCAAATGACTGATTTTTTGTATATAATTAATATTAAGTTAGTTCTGAAATCCTATTCTCCACAGTATTTCTTTTAAAGCTCCACTATATTTAGCTTTAGAATTGTAACCAGGCAGGAGTTATCAAAACAGCACAATAGTTATATTGCTCAGACAGTTTAGAAAAGAGAGAGGGTAATTAAAAAGCAGAAATTTAATTATTTTGGAAACCAAGATTTTTAAGCAAAAGCTGATTGGTTTTTATGTAATACACAAACTCATACTAAGCTGCTAAAGAGAGAACTTTATTGATTAATCTTTAAAGGCAACCTAAGGTTATCTAAACAGTAGAGTATAGTCAATTTTTAAATGTATTTATAGGGTCTCCATCAAGGACAAAAGTGTGTTTTCACCTTTGTGCTTACCAGAGTAGTTTTATTCAACTAGATTTTTTTTCTCAGAACTTAAAATAAAAGACTCTTAAAGACAATACAGGTCTTTAGAATCACAGCCTTTTTGCAGCTCAGGATATTTTAAAGTTTAAAACATTTCTTAAAAATTGTGTTTTCGGAACAGGAATAGTCACACCAGAGAAGGAACCAAAAGCAAACACTGCGGTAGGGGCACAACAGATTCTTCTGACGAAAGAAGAGGATGGTGCAGCTAAAAAATCAAAGCCTCCAGAGGACAATAAATTTTGTCATGAACAGGTAAAAGAAAATGTAACAGTTTAATTGCATTCTCGAACTCTTTCAAATGACTCAAGAATGAAACAGAGATGATATGCTGTTAAAATAGCAATATCAGCAAGTTATAAAAAGCACACTGACTAATAGCCTGCATCTTAATTTGATTTTTTTTTCAGTTCTATCAGTGTCCTTATTGTAACTACAATAGTAGGGACCCAAACCGTATCCAGATGCATGTCCTGTCACAGCATTCAATGCAACCTGTTATCTGCTGCCCCCTCTGCCAGGATGTCCTCAGCAACAAAATGCATCTCCAGCTTCATTTGACCCATTTGCACAGTGTGTCTCCTGACTGTGTGGAAAAACTGCTCATGACAGTAAGTGTTCCAAGTGTTCTGTCGCACATGCTATAGAAATGTACTTGGGCCTCTGGGCAGTGTGTTTTTTGTGACATAGTACTCAGGTAGCTTGAAGGGGGGAGTGGGTCAGGACTCTTAGGTTCTGTTGCCAGCTCACACAGTGACTGATGTCCCTTGGGAAAAGACTGAAGGTGGATTTCAAAGGTGAAAAACCTGCAGTTTTTCATTGACGGTAGCCTTAGAAAAGTCAAGCCTGTCCGTGTCTCTAAGTGCACACCTGTAAATCGTGTCGTCTAATATCCAGGTCTCAGAGGTATTTTGACTTCTATTTGCAAAAAAAAAGGAATTCCCTGCAAAATGTAGTTCCCAAACATAGAAGAATTCCTGTATATATCTGGGCTGTACTTGCATTATGTTATATGAAATATCACTAGTAATGCTAATTGAGAACACAATTATATTATTGTACAGAATGTCTTGTTTCTTACTTTCTGCCTCTGCATAAAAATTAGGTTTTTTGTGACTAAAATGTGAATATGAAACAGAAAGGCAAGTCCAAGAATAGGTAGCAGTCCAGTTAGGTGAGTTCTTTAGGATATAGAATATTTGATTTCAAATACCTACCCTTGATCAAAAAGGGACTTGAACTGGCTTCCCAATGACTGGGAGGAATGCTATAACTAGCAAGCTCTATTTGGAGGATGAATGCCATTCCAGCCTCACCAGAAGAATCCTGTTCTTCACTGTACAATTTGACATCATACAAACCATGTCAAAATAATAAATTTTGGTGAAAAATATTGACTAGACACCATTCAAAACAATACTAAAGACACAATCACCTCTAGAATATATGTATTATTACAGCATAGACTCAGTTAGAAAATAGATCTCCTAAGAGACACTCTGATTCTGGTTGTCATGCCTTTTTAGAAAGAAATGCATTTGGAAATCTCAGGGATTGACCTTCTTAAGGATTTAGTTCTGTTTCCATAGACAACTACTTCATTTATATGGCTGTGGTTGTAAGCTTACAACCCCATTTCCAAGTAAAGAAGCAAAATAGTAAGAAAGCATTGAAAAAGCCCTTGCCTGAAGGTCTGGGGTTCCTTATGCAAAGATGAGCAAATACATAATTGGGGATTCTTATTTTCTTGTCCTTAGGTTTCTGCTAAGTATAGCTCTGTCAAACCATGTAATTTTGGCCCACCACAAGGAGAATGCAGTAGAAATTTAACTTTCCCAGACCCTTTTAGGAAACTGGAAAACTATGAACCTCCCCTCTTTCCCATTGAGCAGTATTAGCTTTCTTCTCAAGTGCTCTATGTTGATAATGGGGCAGCTTTGAAATCTCTCCTCTCAAAGTGCTGTTATCTCACTGTTTCTGAGAGGAAAAAAAATAAAAAAAAAAAAAAAGAGTGAGAAACAGATTTCAAAATGATCTGCATCATTTAAACTGGTGTAGTTGCTAACACAGATATGACCATATCTGAAATCTCTGATGACAAAATACATACTATTTATAACAAATTTTTCTTCTCTGGGACATTTAGAGTCTACCTCACCTTTTTTTTAAAGTCCCTCTCTCCCAAATAAACTCAGAATCACTAGTCCTCTGAGAGAATGCTATTAATGCCATATTTAAATTACAATACTAAGCCCAGGGCTTCTTCAAATATAACTAGAATATTTTTTCCAAAAGGCAATTGATATGCATACATACATGCATATATATAATTTTCTTATATCCTAATAAGTGTTTGAAATATGTTTTAGCTGTTAAAGAGGAACAAAACATGTTTCTATATATATAGTGATGTATGTAGCTTCCACTATCATACTAATTTACCACTCAAAATTCTCTCATATGGATATTCTTGTTGCCTCTGTATGAAGTAAGGAAATGCTATCCGTATGTAAGAGATGAAGAGCTGCAGCACAATCTGTACTGATTTACCCAAGGTTATTCAGACAGAATCTGGCAGTGCAGGAATTTGAAACCAGACCTGCTAAGTCTTAGTATGAACCCCTAGACAATCCATTATTTCAGGTATGAATATGCTTTAAAGATCTAAGCAAAAGAGAAACATGAACTGTTGAGCAAATGTTCATGTTGACTTAATTATCAGACACATAGAAGTACATGCTTCAAAGATTTCTGTCTATAATTTAAAAGCACAACACAATAGGTAAAGCTGTCTGAAAAAGATACATAGGCAATTGGAGAGAAGAAAATAAAAATCTCATTCTAAATGAAAGTAAGTTACTATTTCTGTATGGAATTAAACTTACAGATTTCTTTCAAAGATCATGGAATGTCCAGCGTTTGTTTAAAAAAACAATACAGGTGAAGTAGAGTGGGAATGCCCTCGGTCAAGAGCTGGTTGGTGACCGTATCTCAACTTGATCTCTGTCTTTGGAGAATGTCTGAGCAGAATTCCCCTGATAAATCTGAACAACCTGACATAGCCAAAACCTTATTTGTGGTGACACGAGACCAATGGAGTATTGAGTGTAGGTAGTTCTGTAGCATCACCTTATTACAGATTATTTTGAGTAGATTGTCCACCGAGGGACACCAGATGCTCTAGATTTGTAGTTTGTCAGAAATCATTTTCAAGGACTGAATCAAGTTCTTCATTTGGTACTAGGAGTCTTTGATCCAGATATGGTGGATCTTTTGAATTATTCCATAGTGCTGTATAGTATAAGATAGAGGGACTTTTCCTGTAATAATACTGTGTACTTGGTTTTCAAAGGTTCCAGTACCAGATGTCATGATGCCCAATAGTATGTTATTGCCAGCAGCTGCATCAGAGAAATCTGAACGTGACACACCTGCAACCATTACAGCTGAGGGATCTGGGAAGTATTCAGGTATGCAAGAAAAAAACCCAAACATATAAAAGCTACCTGTGGGCAATTTAGAAATAAACCACTTGTTTCTTTCTTAGTAAAGTGAATCCTCTGTGGCTTGAGTATAACTACAAGAGATAAAAAGAAAAATAACAAGGGGCCTGAATTTGGCTGACTGCACCCATGCAGAACTACTAGGATACACTTGTATGCCAGACTGTTTGCTTTTGGTAGAGATAGAAACAAACAGTAGTGCCTAGCCACTTTGAAGGTAAGACCCTCCTTGTTTAGCCACCAAATAAGACCCAGTCCCAAAAGACAATGGCACTTTCACCAACATCAATTGGGAATGTTAGGAAAGTGATTCTACCTGCATTTCCAATAGTAGGTTTCTTATCCAGGACACTTACTGTATTCTGTGCTGGGAAACTACTTTGCTACCTCCCACAGCATGCTTCTCCCTCTCTCCTCAGACCACTTTCTTCCTCCTTTCTAGTCACCTATTCTACCTATTGTCCCCATTTCTACTCTCTCCTTCTTTCCTACTGTTTCTTTCTTTTCTTGTTTGGTGCTCCCATTATAGCAATAAACTCCTACCTTTTGACAAAGAGAGGCCATATGCCACTCGTGGGCCAACTATCACTTCCAGTCTGATGACTGTATTCGGATTTTATTACTTTTTTTTAGCATCCTATTGGTCCTGTCTGCCTTATTCTTTGGGACAAGGATAAGTTGCCATGAATTGTTAGGTGAACACGTGGCATGCCAGGTGCCACTCTTAATTTCTGATTAAAAAAAAATCAAAAAAACCCCAAAACTATGTGCTATTCTCTTCTACTTGTGTAAAAGAAATTTCACTTTCTTTAACTAGGTGAAAATCCTGTGGATGAGAAAAGTACCCCTGGGGCTGACGAATCAAAAACTGGAATGGAAATTAAGACTGAGGAACAGAAGCCACCTAAGGAATCTACTGAAACACCAGATTGGAATAAGAGCAACAGTAAAGATATGAAGGTTGCTGATTCAGTGACGGATCAGCTAAATGAACAGCAGAAGAAGCAACAGCTCTCTGTTTCTGACCGCCATGTCTATAAGTATCGTTGTAACCATTGTAGCTTGGCTTTTAAGACTATGCAGAAGCTTCAGATACATTCCCAGTATCATGCTATTCGGGCAGCTACCATGTGTAGCCTTTGCCAACGTAGCTTCCGTACATTCCAGGCTTTAAAAAAACACTTGGAAGCAGGCCACCCTGAACTCAATGAAGCTGAACTTCAGCAGCTGTGTGCATCTTTACCTGTCAATGGTGAACTCTGGGCAGAAAGTGAAAGTATGGCACAAGACGATCATGCACTAGAACAAGAAATAGAAAGAGATTATGAAATGGACCAGGAAGGTAAAGCAAGTCCTGTAGGAAGTGATAGTAGCTCTATTCCAGATGAAATGGGTTCAGAACCAAAGCGGACCTTACCTTTTAGAAAAGGGCCAAATTTTACTATGGAAAAATTTCTAGATCCATCTCGCCCATACAAATGTACAGTGTGTAAAGAATCTTTCACCCAAAAGAACATTCTTTTGGTCCACTATAACTCAGTGTCCCATCTACATAAACTCAAGAAGGTTTTGCAAGAAGCATCAAGTCCTGTCCCTCAAGAAACCAACAGCAACACTGACAACAAACCCTACAAATGCAGCATTTGTAATGTTGCGTATAGCCAAAGTTCTACATTGGAAATCCATATGAGGTCTGTGCTTCATCAGACAAAGGCAAGGGCAGCAAAATTAGAACCAAGTGGTAATATAAGTAGCGGAAATAGCGTAGCAGGGAATGTTAATAGCCCCAGCCAAGGAATGTTAGAATCTATGAGCTTACCAGCAGTTAACAGCAAAGAAACACATATAGATGCCAAAGAATTAAATAAAAAGCAAGCTTCTGAATTAATTTCTGCTCAGCCTACACATCACCCACCCCAGTCACCAGCACAACTTCAAATGCAACTACAGCATGAACTGCAACAGCAAGCTGCATTCTTTCAACCCCAGTTTCTAAACCCAGCTTTTTTGCCTCACTTTCCTATGACGCCAGAAGCACTCTTGCAATTTCAGCAGCCTCAGTTCCTTTTCCCATTCTATATACCTGGGACAGAATTTAGCTTGAGCCCAGATCTGGGTTTGCCAGGTTCTGCCACATTTGGTATGCCTGGAATGGCTGGTATGACAGGATCACTGCTAGAAGATTTGAAGCAGCAGATACAAACTCAGCACCATGTTGGCCAAACCCAGCTACAGATACTGCAGCAACAAGCACAACAGTATCAATCCACCCAACCTCAAATTCAGTCCCAAAAGCAGCAGCAGCAAAGTAGCAAGCTGATGAAAGCAGAGCAAACTACCTTAGTGAGCACAGACTGCCAGCTTATAAAGGATATGCCACCATATAAGGAGTCAGAAGAACTTTCTGAGAAACAAGAGAAGCCAAAGCAAGAGTCTACAAGTGAGAATGAAGGACTAAAAGAAAGCAAAGATATGAAGAAGCCAAAATCCTCAGAACCAGCAATCCCACCACCCAGAATAGCTTCTGGAGCAAGGGGGAATGCAGCAAAGGCTTTGTTGGAGAACTTTGGGTTTGAGCTAGTTATCCAATACAATGAAAATAGACAAAAAGTGCAGAAAAAAGGTAAGACTGGGGAAGGTGAAAATACAGACAAACTGGAATGTGGAATTTGCAGTAAGCTCTTTTCCAACATTCTTATTCTGAAGAGTCATCAAGAACATGTGCATGGACAGTTTTTTCCATATGGAGCATTAGAAAAGTTTGCCCGACAGTACAGGGAGGCATATGACAAGCTTTATCCAATTTCTCCATCTTCTCCAGAAACACCACCGCCTCCATCACCGCCACCTCCACCACCTCCACCTCCTCCTCCTCCAACTCCTTCTCAGCCTTCTTCAGCTGGGGCTGGAAAAATTCAAAACGCAACTCCCACGCCTTTGCAAGCTCCACCACCCACCCCACCGCCACCGCCTCCTCCACCACCACCACCTCCTCCTCCACCACCTCCACCATCAGCCCCACCACAAGTTCAGCTTCCTGTTTCACTTGACCTCCCACTTTTTCCTCCAATTATGATGCAGCCAGTGCAGCATCCTGCATTGCCTCCTCAGCTTGCCCTGCAGTTGCCACCAATGGATACTTTATCTGCAGATCTTACCCAGCTTTGTCAGCAGCAGCTGGGATTAGATCCCAATTTCCTGCGGCACTCTCAGTTCAAGCGTCCACGTACAAGAATCACAGATGACCAGTTAAAAATCTTACGGGCTTATTTTGATATTAACAATTCTCCAAGTGAGGAGCAGATCCAAGAAATGGCTGAAAAATCTGGTCTTTCTCAGAAAGTTATCAAGCACTGGTTTCGTAATACGTTGTTTAAAGAACGACAGAGAAATAAAGATTCTCCATATAACTTCAGCAACCCTCCTATAACAGTATTGGAAGATATCAGAATAGATCCTCAGCCTTCAGCTGTAGAACCTTACAAGTCTGATGCATCTTTTAGCAAGAGATCATCTAGGACTCGATTTACTGACTACCAACTCCGTGTCCTCCAAGACTTTTTTGACACAAATGCTTATCCAAAGGATGATGAAATCGAGCAACTTTCAACTGTCCTGAACCTACCTACTCGTGTAATTGTTGTGTGGTTCCAAAATGCACGACAAAAAGCTCGCAAAAGTTATGAAAATCAAGCTGAAACTAAAGACAACGAGAAAAGGGAACTGACAAATGAGCGTTACATTCGAACCAGTAGCATGCAATATCAATGTAAAAAGTGCAGTGTAGTTTTTCCCAGGATCTTTGATTTGATTACACATCAGAAAAAGCAGTGTTATAAAGATGAAGATGATGATGCTCAAGATGAAAGCCAAACTGAAGATTCTATGGATGCTTCTGATCAAACACTGTATAAGAACTGCACAGTTTCTGGCCAAAATGACTCTGCAAAAAGCCTGACAGTCACAGCAGCAAGCTCTGGCTCTGGTTCTAGTACTCCTTTGGTTCCATCACCAAAACCAGAACCTGAGAAGTCTTCTCCTAAACCAGAGTCCACAGAAAAACCAAAACAAAATGAAAACATCTCTAAGCAAACTGATACAACATCTCAAAGCACCAAACCAGTACAGTCTACTCCAGTAACCTCTTCTGACCCTCAGCCTTCATCTTCTCAACCGCAGCAACAAAAACAATCACAGATAGTAGGGAGACCTCCTTCTGCATCACAAACTACACCTGTTCCTTCCAGTCCTTTACCAATTTCAATGACTTCTCTACAGAACAGTCTACCTCCTCAGTTACTACAGTACCAATGTGATCAGTGTACAGTTGCCTTTCCAACTCTAGAACTTTGGCAAGAGCACCAGCACATGCATTTCCTAGCAGCCCAAAACCAATTTCTTCACTCTCAGTTTTTAGAAAGACCAATGGATATGCCCTATATGATATTTGACCCCAATAATCCTTTGATGACGGGACAGTTACTTAATAGTTCTCTTGCTCAGATGCCACCACAAACTGGCTCATCACATACAGCACACCCTGCTACAGTTGCTGGTTCCCTGAAACGAAAACTAGATGACAAAGAAGACAACAATTGTAGTGAGAAAGAGGGAGGAAACAGTGGAGAAGATCAACATCGTGATAAGCGTTTAAGAACAACAATTACTCCAGAGCAGTTGGAAATACTTTATGAAAAGTACCTACTAGATTCCAACCCCACCAGAAAGATGCTAGATCACATTGCACGTGAAGTGGGACTAAAAAAGAGGGTTGTACAAGTCTGGTTTCAGAATACAAGAGCCCGAGAAAGAAAGGGACAATTCCGTGCAGTTGGTCCAGCCCAGTCCCATAAAAGGTGTCCTTTCTGTCGAGCTCTGTTTAAAGCAAAATCAGCTTTAGAAAGTCACATTCGCTCTCGACATTGGAATGAAGGGAAACAGGCTGGTTACAGTTTACCTCCAAGTCCTTTGATATCAAATGAAGATGGAGGAGAAAGTCCACAAAAGTACATATTTTTTGATTATCCATCACTGTCATTAGCAAAAACTGAATTATCAAGTGAAAATGAATTAGCCTCCACTGTATCGACGCCTGTTAGCAAAACTGCAGAAATGTCACCGAAGAACCTCTTAAGTCCTTCTTCGTTCAAAGCAGAGTCTAGTGAGGATATAGAGAATTTGAATGCCCCTCCTGCTGACTCTGGATACGATCAAAACAAGACTGACTTTGATGAAACTTCATCAATTAATACGGCAATTAGCGATGCCACAACAGGAGATGAAGGGAACAATGAAATGGAAAGCACGACTGGCAGTTCAGGGGATGCAAAACCTGCATCACCTCCCAAAGAACCAAAACCACTTGTGAATGACACACTATCAAAAGCTGCAACTACACCTACAAATGAGAATACTGATGACAAATTTCTCTTTTCCCTAACAAGCCCCTCAATACATTTCAGTGAAAAAGATGGTGATCATGACCAAAGTTACTACATTACTGATGACCCTGATGATAATGCCGATCGCAGTGAAACTTCAAGTATAGCTGATCCAAGTTCACCTAACCCATTTGGAGCTAGCAATCCCTTTAAATCCAAAAACAGTGATAGGCCAGGCCACAAACGTTTCCGAACACAAATGAGTAACCTTCAGCTCAAAGTTCTCAAGGCTTGTTTTAGTGACTACAGGACTCCAACAATGCAGGAATGCGAAATGCTAGGGAATGAGATTGGCCTGCCCAAACGTGTGGTCCAAGTCTGGTTTCAGAATGCCCGGGCTAAAGAAAAGAAATTCAAAATTAACATAGGGAAGCCATTCATGATAAATCAGACTGGACCTGATGGGACAAAGCCAGAGTGTTCTCTATGTGGCGTGAAGTATTCTGCTCGTTTGTCCATAAGAGATCACATCTTTTCCAAACAACATATTACAAAAGTGAGAGAAACTGTGGGAAGTCAGCTAGATCGGGAGAAAGATTATTTAGCTCCTACAACAGTTAGACAGCTGATGGCACAGCAGGAATTGGATCGCATAAAGAAGGCTACTGATGTGCTAGGATTAACAGTACAGCAGCCAGGCATGATGGACAGCAGTTCTCTTCATGGTATCAGTTTGCCAGCAGCTTATCCAGGACTTCCTGGCCTTCCGCCTGTTCTTCTGCCTGGAATGAATGGTCCATCCTCCTTACCTGGATTTCCACAAAGTTCAAACAGTAAGTCTATCTGGGGATGATTTTCTCCTTGTATTAATTTGATCATCTTGCATAGTCACCATCCCTTTCTAAACCACAGCATGTTATGCATTCATATTACACTTCTGAGAGTGGTCTTAATAGCTAAAATGTGCAGTTATGAGGTGTACTCAGTGCAATTCTCAATTGTAGCCTATATAATACCTCTGATTTTGGAAAAAAAAAATAAATTTGAAATCTAATTGAAAGAAATTATGTTAGTCCATATTAGGCTTCTGTTACAAAAGCAGTATAAAAATAGCATTGTTAGGCTTTTTTGTCTGTTTTGAAAGATACTCCTTTAGGCAAAACTTGGGTTAGAATTTTATATGTAAATTCTTTGTATGCAAATAATGTCTGATAAAACACAAAATAATAATTCCCACATTATTGATTCATCAGGTATTTGGTCCACTCCTTAGACCAGTCCAACCTGTTGTTTATTTCAGAATAAATGTGTTTTTTTCAGAATCTTGTTTTTCTCTTCATTGGATCAGAATGGCTTTCCTTCCACAATGGAGTTTCTGGCTGCGTGCCCTCTGGCTTTTGTCAAAAGTGATCAGCACAGACACTGTATATAAAGGCAATGTAAAGTTGCTGTACTTCCTTCTTAATGGCATACAGTGTCCAGGTCCAAAAACTGGCTGGTTGTTGTTCATTAAAATTATAGATATGGTTTCTCCATATAACTTCTCTAAATAGCTTTGTTTAGGTTGACCTTCAGGTAAAATGGGCTTTAGAAAACTCAGGCTTTGATTATCCTACTAAATGAAATTTGCTTGAAATGATATTACATTATTTTGCTCTCAAAACCAGAAAGTCCCCATGCAAAGTGAGTCTTGGGGATGGTTGTGGACCCATGATAGCCTCTCAGCTGTGCTTGAGGGCTGCTTAGGAGAATGCTAGTTGTCTTAGTCCAAAACAGTGCCAGTGACTATTCCTACTCTTAAACTTTACAAATGGTTTAGTTTCAGTTTTTTGGAAATGTTCCTTGCTATTCTTTAACATGCTAGTATCATTGCAGCCTCAAGAGTCTCTAAATCATTCTGTTAATAATGCAAAAGGTATTATTACAAACCAACTGGTCCATAATAATTCAATTTTCAGATTTTCTAATTTACAGTAAATATCTCTACTTTGAGATAAATTTAAATCATTAGTACCGTAGCATACGCAGTGCTTTGCAATTGAGATGGATTTTTACCCCCTTTCATCTTGCATCTTCTTAAGGTTAATTAGCCCATTGTGGGCAAAGCCCACTGTGTAAACTAGCTAGTAGAATCTTGCTGTTAACTTTTTCTTCTGCCATATGCTAAATAGCCCCTACATCCCCCTTTTGTTGCCTAGCAAATACTTACATGCATAAATCTCCATTCCCTAATGATACATAATGGAGCAGTCATAGTGAATGGAAAAAAATAATTATTTTAATCATTCATCATAGAAAAACAATAACATACTCAGATGTTCTCCAGTACATGATAAACACTAGTGTTTTCTGGACCTAATTAACCCATTTCTATTTTCTTCTCTACCCTGCTTTGGCTGATAGTTCACATTCATATTTGATGATAAGAATCATACAACAAGTACCTTTTTGAAAACAGGCTTCTAAGCAAGCTTTTCTTCAGCTATAGTTTGTATAGTATGTTCTCATCCAGCAGGACAATTGTTTTGCATCATTCTTAGCATGAGGGATGCTCTGAAGCTAACTCTCTGATGACTCACTGTTCTGTACTTTAGGTCTACTTTTTGTGAATTCCACTGCAAGCATGTAATTTCTTATCTTTCGAACCCAATCCTGAAAATACTCTTCAGAAGTCTCACTGGGATGCTGTATATTCAAATATTTACCTGCTTTCACTGATACTTACAGGGTTGGTAACTGTATTTCCTGTAGCAAAGCCCATCCATTCTGCCCTGTGTGTTGTCAGCGTTAGTAAGATCCTCTCTTTTAAAGAATATGCTTGCTGCTTGATAAGACAAGAACTACTGAAACTATAATTGTAAACATCACATTTAAAATTCTCTTTTGTGTTTTTCTTTATTCATGTTAGACAGAGAATTAGCTTAATTAGTTTCACTGGTTAATACAAGTTCATGAGGCATTTCACTTTCTGGTTCTTTCATTCAGTATTATCTATGGATTTCCAAAAAAGTACAAAACCCAGTTAATTTTGCAAAATACTATTCTTTTTTTAAATGCAGTATTTGCTTTTAAAACAGGTTTGAAGTGGAACACTTGAAAATAATGCTAAATCGCAAAAGATAGAAATATTCAAAATACTGTTAATTTTATTTATCCTATTTATGTAGTGCTCATGCTGGACTTTTACTTGCAAAGATTATTAGATTGTCAAAATAAGCTTCATTTCTGAATGAAAGCGTCCATTAACATTATATTGAGTTATTTTGTTCCAAACCATGTGGTTTTAATGTCAGAATTGCTGTGTTCTAAGATGATGTGTCAAAGCATCTGTGGGATGTGTTTCTATAGACAGTGTAAGTATACCATTTTGTGCACATCAAATGCTGAGCAAGGTCTCAATATTACTTCTATCTTTGGTCAGCATAATTAGCAATATGGCATTATTTGGTGGAATTTTAATTCATACAGATTTTCAGTCCTGGCTTGTCTTTGTTCTTCAAACTCCTTCTTTTCCAGGTGACTGTAGATAGAAGAGTTCACCTGCTGTTTTCACCTGTTCTTAAAATTCACATTCTCTCTTCTTCTTACGTTTGTGGTTTTGCCTATGATCCCTTGCAGAAAACTAGTGCTTCATCTTGCTTCTACCTATTAATACTGGTTCTATGAACCTTTTAATGTCATCATCATTACCATAGGTTCTTTGCACATCACTTAAGCCTGGGCTGCCTTGAAGATTCACAGCAGCTTTTTCCAAGAATGCACACATGACTGGGTAATATGTACTTAGTGGTTTTTGAAATCTTATCAAGAGAGAAATATGATTCAGCAACAATTACTTTCCTTATTATTTAGGGCACTAAAATCTGTTCTGTGTTTGCTTTCGGTCCATTGGTGGCAGTTTAGTTTTCATATTTTTAGCCTTCTGATTCCTCCAAGTGAAAGAGAAGTCACTCTTTTTTGATAGTCACTTAAATGAATTAGCAGGATTAGAATGTTTCTTCATGGTTAGTGAATTTTCTATTCTACATCTCTTATGTCTAGAAATGGAACATTAGTTTTCATCAAGTTTCCTTCATTTAGTTTTGTAAACCCCCAGTTCTACATGTAACTTCCAATGAAACAGGTGGCTTTCAATATTCTGTTGCAGCCTGTCTAGGTATTTAACTGAATTCTGTGTATTTCAACTAAATTTCAAAGAATATCTGGAAAATGGGATAGATCTTGGTTGCTCTGGGCATCATCACTGTGAGCAGATTGAAGACAACATGATGTGTGTGAAAGTTGAAGAGGTTAAGAACAGAAAGAAATCGGAAAAATTCTAAGTAGCTGACAAGCCCAAATAACCATGACAAAGCTGGGGCAGCAGTTCACACTAACTGCATCATTCACGCATTTTCCATCTACAGTATTTATCATATAATATATTTTCAGCAGACTGCACACACAATTGCCTGTTACTTCTTGTTGAAACATATGGCATCTTTGCATCTTGGCAATAGCATCTTTGATGTTATTCTGCAGTAACCGTGGCAATTACCCACTTTTTAATTATAACTGTTGTGACTTGTTTCACTGTACTATCTAATCTGTGCTCACAATGCATTTTAACTCCTTAGTGTTCTCCTACCATTAAACAGAAGTAATGACACGGTGACAAACATTAAATGGCCTCTTTGTTAAATCTGATAATTATTCCCTTTGAATCCTAATTGCTTTATTCCTAAGTAATGCTAACCACCTGGATATTGATGATTTAACCGTCAATCTTGTTCACTCCATTAATGCTTACTAGTAGCTAATGCCCATGTAACCTCCATTACAGAGTCTGCACTTATTGTTCTCTGTGTGGTAGTAGGCTGT
>JBCJKH010050973.1:3780-13780 GCA_039877255.1 Loriculus beryllinus | reverse complement strand
TCTCCAGAACAAAACCAGTTCATGCTCAGATGTATGTATTGACTAAATGTTACATTGCAGATTTTTGTATTGCGTGTTAATTCAATAATTCTGTGCATTGGCTATCTTATAATTTGTGAGGAAAAAAACCCTAGCAAAACAAAAAAACCCCTCAAGCCCAAACCAACAAACAACCCCCCAAAAAAACTAAAAACCCCAAACCCAAAACCAGTAAATTGGCAAAATCCAAAAGAAAACAGCAATAATGTATTAGTAATAGTAAAACTTAAAATGTGCAATTTTGTTAGTGCAAGAACTGAGAGAGAGCATGATCTGAAATTTTTTTTGCAATAGCACTGGTGTTTAACATAAAAGGTCTTCTTGTAGATCATAATCCCATAATATATCCAGTGTGCTGACATAGTTAATTTTTGACATAATTTAACAAGACCTAGATAACGTGGTTCCAGATGAAAAGATGTAGGATTGGTATTCAGCCATTTGGGAAGCTTTACGTATTTGTGTCTCATTAAAATCGCCGCAAAATCATAGAAGCTAGACATGGGAAAGATTCGCTAAATCCGCTAGCACAGCCCCACTCATCCAGAGTTGTTCCCTACTGTGTATTATAGGAAGTTTTGTCCAGTTTAGTTTTAAATGACTCAAGGAATGGGTCTCCCGCAACCTGCCTTAAAAGGGTGCTTTACAAGGTATTGGATCTTACTGTAAGAAAATTATTCTGTGCTCTTAAGCCTATATGTTCCTTCTTATCTAAGGTAAGAGTTCTGCAAGTAGAGACAAAGACTTTTTGGAGAGGGGAAGTAGTTGTTTGTCAAGATGAGTCAACTCTCTTTTACAGAATCACCTCTATGAAAGCCCAGATGTCTTTCTTTGAAAATTAAAGCCTATAAACTACGTTTTTCTGGACTTCCACTTTACAAGATATTATAATATCTTCTATAAGGTAGAATATAAATTTGGATGATACCATGTAATAACCTCAGCAACAAAGAAAAACATCATCACTCGCTACTGATAGTTCTTTCTACCTCCTCCTTTTGATACCAGATAAATTATATATAAATGACATATGGCAAATAGTCAATAGCAAAACATTCAGTGATTTGAATAGATTCAGAATTTTATCTGCAATATTCAGTTTTGGCTCTAAGGTCTCAAAGGTTTGTAACTACAATTAAAGGCATTGTTTTAATTGTCATGATTTTTAATTTTGCATTTGTAATAATTTATTGTTTTACTACCCAGTCTGCAGCAGAAGAACTGGAGATTAGAATGCCTGTTAAATACCTGTATCATGTTAAAAGGCATGATATTAGTTATAAGAATTTGTGTTTTTCATTTTTCATGACACACAGTCAAGCATCTTCAAAACACAGGCTTTGCATCATGACTGTACATGTAATTATTTATTTTTTTTTTTTAATTAGTATAGCAAGATTAAGCCAGGAATCCATCCTAACTAAAGTATTAGTATTATTAGTAGAAGAGTTCTCATACACAAATGAATACTCAGTGGTAACTGGCTCATGTAACAGAAAATGTTTAGCTAAGAGATTAGCACTGATGTGTTAGTACAGATTATAGCTGGCTTATTTTTTTAAGTGAAATTTAAAAAAGCATACAGAAAGCTGGCAGAAGGTGTGGTGATATAATAAGATACCACTGAAAATGAGATCAGAACTTCACAAGAAAATAGCATAACTAAGTGGTAGGTTACTTGCACTAAAGATTTTTCTTTTAATATACTTGGGATTGAGAACTCTGGGAAGAAGAAGATGAATCGCATTTCCCTTTTCATATTTAAGCTTTTTAAACAACCATTCTATGATTCTAAGATTAAAACAAATCAGCTAACTTTGAATAACTGTGATAACATACAGTACAACTTCCATAAATCATACAAAGGTATTCTCAAGTAAAGCTCGTGTATTTTCCTCTGTATTAGTCCCATTCTGGTTGTACACAATGGGAAGATGCCTTCTTGAGAAACCTGTATCCTCACAGTTTTTCTGGTTAGCTGAGAAGTAAAATGATTTTTTCCAGGTCAATAATATTAAAGCATCTTTCAGCAAAGTTCCCATGAGCAGGAATAAATACCATGTTTTAATGACCTAGAATGCTGTTTATTGTGGTTCTCTGTCAAGTTCAGTAAATGGTGTGATGTCAACAATGGTGAGTAAACCACAGTAGTCTTTTGGTTTTAGTTCTTAGTGCCATAGTATTAAGGCTAATATAAAAAGAAATATAATTAAAGCAAAGAAATTATTTAAATAAATAATAAGATTTCCCCCCAAATAAAATTGAACAAAGCACATTGAAAGAAACAGTAAAAAACAATCAAGGATCTGAACCAATATGTGGTCACAGTTGTAACTTCTTAACACCTTATGAGAAGCAAAGGTCTTAGAGTGGTGTTTCAAAACCAGGCAGAGATGAAATGAATGGGCTTTTGCAAGAAAGCCAGTTCAACACTGTAGGAACCATTAAAGTAAAAATTAGATTGCCTGCCGGCTTGCAGTCTGATGGGGAAAGTCCCTCAATAGTGGATGAGTTGTAAGCACACATTCTTATTTCAAACAGTAGGTTGCCTGCTCCCTGCTGTTTGAAGTGAGCTTAATATTCATAGACGCATCTACAAGCTATTTACTCTGACCCAAGTGATAGGTTTTGTTGTTTAGTGCTGCTACATCACGTGATGGGACTGCTTTGTGCTGTGAACCCTTCTTTCACAACTCATACATTTTCAGCACTTGAGCACCAGCAGGCCAGGATGTTATTTTTATTGAACAACATCTTCTCAAAGAAAAATTAGAGAACTGGGAGGGGGTGGGATTAGTGCCTTTTGGGACAATTTTTTCCAAACCCTACAGATTCTTGGGTGCAAATAGTATTTGCAGAATCTCTGTGGCTTACATAGTTTTTTTACAAAGCAAGATATAGTCTTGCTGCCTAGGGTAATTTCGGAGATCTCATGTCACATTTATGACAGCAAGAGTCTTACAGATGATGACCTGGCCCAAAATCAGTGTGAGCAAAAATATTCTTCCCTCCTAACTTCCCCACTTGTTTCCACAGAAAAATGTGTTCTTCATTTCCTGTCCAAAACCTTGTAGCACAGCATTGCTGTAGAGCATTAAACAGCTGCTCTGCCTTTGACCTACCCCATAGATGATATGCATTTCAGTGAGCCTGTTTATACCAGTTTAGAACCTGCTAGGTTGAGAAATACTATGTACATTTAAAATGAATTATCTACATAATCTTTTGGGATTTTTTTTTTTTTTGCCAGAAAATTGATATATTTTTTCATACCTCTTAATGATTATAATTGCTATTTAATTTCTTCCACATATTTATGAAATAGCTATCCACAGTCTGTTGTGATGACCTTGTTAAGACTGCATAAAAATTACCTGATCAAATTGCTTAGTTTTTTATTGGAGTAACTCTTAATTTCAATGAGACAGCAACTGTTCTAGAACAGGTTATGTGAAAAGTGCATGGTAACACTGAACCTGTATTTGTTCAAAAAACATTCTGTTGACACTGAACTATTTATTTAAACAATCATATGATATGGAGGAGCTAATTCAGTGTTGTGGCACTAGACCTCACTGTTGTAAAGCAGTTACCAGTTCAAAATGACAAAACTCCATTTAGTTACATGTTCTTAGTTTGAAGACACACTGGAAAGGTGAAGAGTAAGTAATTAACTATTGAGATGAAAGTCCACCTGAAAAATATTTTAAATCGTTCCTCATTCTGTTACTACTAGCTTTCCTTTTTAAATATAATTTAGAAACTGTTTCTGTGAGAATTCTTTCATAAATCTTTTAGCTTATTTTTTTCAATGATTTTTTTGAGTCTTATGTGGTATTCTGAACAACATTGAATTTTTCATTATTCTTGTTAGAAATTTTTGACACAAATTCTTTCCTCCTCTCCCCTCCCTCCCTCCTTTCTTTCCTTCCTTCCCTCCCTTTCTCTCTTCTTCCCTCTCTCCCTCCCTTCCTTCCTTTCCCCCCTTCCTCTCTGTCTTTCCTTCTCTTTCACTCTTTCTTCTCCATTTTAGACAAATACCTTCAAATCTGCTTTTTCCCTTTAGTTTTAATGGATCTGTACAAACATATTTCTTTCTTCTGTGAAGGAACATATTCCTTGTGTTGTTTCAGTTGGACTGACTTGAAGGGTTGATCTTTTGCACCTCTCTGCCTTTCAGGCACAGGAATTGAAAAAAATGATTGTGTGTGAACTCACTCCTCCCTATGAACACTGATCCTGTGAAAGGGAGAGAAAACAGATTAGCTGGGATTCATGGGCTGGGAATCCCTAGTCTGGAATTCATAGACAATTATGACCAGAGAAGTTTACTTTCTACATTACGCAGGCCATAAAACTTCTCTTAGTCTTTCACACAATGCAGAAAAGAAATGCTTGCCTATAGCCAAAGTTAATGTTACTGAGCTTAGGAACACAGGCATTCCTTTCTGCCAGCACAGTCTGTCAGCATCTCTGACTGTCCTGGGTCTCTTGCAGGCCATTTATGGTAATTTGATTCTGGTCTGTCACACAAGCTTGAGCAGCAACCTGAATATACAACTACTTGAAGCATTCATTATTGATAAGACTTGGAGAAGCAATAGATAATGTGTTACTTAATGTACTTATTGTAGGTGACTTCAGATGGATGATGGCTTCAGATAGATGCAGGGTTGCACAGCACTCAGCAAATCAACACAAATTTCTCTGTTTACTTTTGTGTGTACATGTAAGTCACAATGAGTCAGCTGCAACATGAACTATTGACACAGCAGCTCATCAACACAGTCTGTTTGCCATCCAGAAGGTGTAATGTTTGGAGGCATTCAAGGGAATTGAAAATAGATTCTCTATGCAATTTGATCATCTTAGGTGTATTTAAAAAAAAAAACAAAATCCAAAATCATTTCAGGTTAAGAAATTTGATGATACAATATTTTTTCCCATTATGTATAAAACCTGCAGGATACTTTGTCATACAAGGTCTCCTTCCCCTACCCCATTTAAACCAATAAAGTTATGTGGAAATACTACTGACCCTCAAACTGCATTCCCCAAAGGTGAAGCCTTCTAATGAAATCTATTAAAGCAAAGTCAGGCCCCAGTGCAAGGCAAGGGTAATAGTATTCACCAGATAGGCACTATATTCCTAATTGTCCTAATGTAATTGTCATAACTGGGACAATTAAAGATGATTGATTCTGCATCATAGATTGAGTCATGAATCATAGTAAATGGAACAAAATCTTATTGAAGTAAATAAACATTATAAGCCACGCAGTACATAGTATGTATCGCAAAATACCTAGAACTTGAGTTAACGTGATCCAATACTTTGGATGTGATGGCACAGCAAGATAGCTTCTGCAGTGATAATGCTCAGGAGAAAAAGGCTTGCTGCAAACAATTCTGGGCAATGAATGACGCACTATTTTTTAAGAGTCGACATTAAAGCTAGGTAGGAAGAAGAATTTATTAAACCAGACAGAACAGCACATTAGCACATTGCTTCTGGAACCCCAGCTAGCTAACTCTATGTTTCAGACCTCTTTGGATACCTCAAAATCACAAAGTAGAGTTGGATGACTGATGATACCTGTCAGTGCAGTGTCTTCTAGGCATCAGTATCATCCATGCTTCAGATTCCCCAGTTAAGGAAGAACTGCTGAGTACACTGGGACCACAGTAGAGGATGAAGCAGCCCAGGCTATGAGAACAGAGAAAGAAGGTAGAGCTGGTGGCTTGTTGGAAAGGAACTCTATACCATGTCACACCTGTGCCAGATGTGTTACGCCACAGTTCTCAGCTAGAAAAAAAAAAAAAAAACCACAACAAAACCTTCAATAGCTAAATACCATATTCTCCAGAGAAGTTCTCTGCTTTTTTCTGTTCCTGACCTATTCAGCCTTTTTAGGCTTTCTGCAAGATGTTTTACTCTGCAAGCTCAGACATTATGTATTTTTCCTGGAATGACTCCCATTTTTCTTATAATTTTTAATGTTATTGTCCCAGTTACTAAATAACATGAAGTTGCCATGTGCCCTTTGAATGCTATTCGTGTGTTGTACTTGATATTTTAAAGCACCCAGTCAATTCATTTATGTACATAGAAGGATCAGAGAAACAGCATGTTTTATTGGCTGAAATATTGAAATGCTTTAACTTCAACAAGATGTAGCTTGATTTAGTGTAGAGTGCTTATTTGTAAGTCAGTGTTCCAGTCTGAATTCCATGCTATACAAGAAGATTATTAAGGCAAAAGTGTATATTTTGGAGGTATTAAATGTACTATGTAATACCCCAATTCCACAGAGGACAAGAACTTTTCAGAAGTGATGTGGCTGGACCCAACTTCAGCTGATTGAAAGGTAAGTAGCTTATTTACTTTTAAAGCACTGAAATATTTTGTCCCTTGATTCAGAATCAAAGACTCCCACATTTGTAGTGCTTATTTTAGGCTTGCGTAGCTCAGCTTTGAGTCACTGGTCAACTCATTATCCTTACGTATTTGTTGTTGAAGTGCTATCTGTTTGTTCTGCACTCTACAAGAACTACTTCCACAAGGAAAACTTTAATTCCCACAGAGTTATCTTTGGAGGCATTTGTAAATTTGGAGTAACTCCTGCATACTTGTCCCTTTATCTCTTTTCTCAAGTGACACAGAAGTAGCAATGGGAATATCTAATAGGCTAAGATGTGCAGTGTCAGATCCTTACAACATCACCCCTTTCCTCCATCCTGTCTGTGTTAGGCCAGGGTAATTAGTTCTTCTCATGGCTGGTAATTAAAGCCAGATCTCATAGACCTAAACACTTTGGGAAAGAAGATTAATGATAGGCTCTCTGTTTTTGTGTCTCATGAGGGTGGAGAAATCCTAAGGAGGGAAGGAGGAATGTGGAGGAAAAACTGTTGTGTTCTGTGCAGTAACTGAAGAAAATGGTAAACACACGACTTCTGGGGAGTTAAGAAATGAGTTTAACGGCTTTCCAAAGCATCATCTTCCCCCTTTTTTGGTGAAATTCACTTGCAATACATTTCTCCTGCCTTCATCTTTAGTGCACCAGGAAGGACTGCAATCATTTTCTTCCCACTTTGAAGTGCAAATAGTAGAGTGTGGAGGCAGTAGCTACCTAGTATTGACTGAGCATGGTTCAGTTTTGACTGATGAGATGTGAGTGAGCCTCTGTCCCAGCTATGTTTGGGGCAAGGGCCACTGATCAATGTATTTTGTCTATTTATTGTTTTACCTTAGAATCTCAAAGAGACATTGGAAAATCTGTCTTCCAAGACACTAACTGATATATAGCTTTTGTTCTTGATTATTATTATTTTTTAAATAACTGATTAGGGCTTGCAAAAATATTAATTAAAAATATGAGCTTTTGAGATTACATTCCCCCACCTCCCAAAAGACTTAGTGGTGAGCACAGGAAAGTTTTGAGTCAAAGTATTTGAGGCAAAATGTAAAAAAACCTGATTTATTTATCCAATTATATATCTGGGTCAGCTCTTTTAAACCCATTGAGGGTAAATCTAATTTATAGTTGGGCAGCTGACCTTGGGATCTAACCCAAAGCACATTTATGTACATCCCGTGTCCAAAGCTAGATCATAAGTACATGAGTGCAGGATCACTGGTTTCTTTCAGTTGCTGCTGTTGTTATTTGTGTTTTATAGTCCTAGAACACCAAAAGGACTCCAATCTAATTAGGATCCCATTTTACTTTGAAGAAGCATAAATCTATTGTGTAAGAAAGAATTCACTCTAACCTGAGGAGACACGTATATTTTGGAGGAAAGAAAGAAAGGTCAAGGAAAGAAGAAATACAGGAAAATACAAAGGTTTTTTTCAAGCAAAATGATCTCAGGAATGCACAGATAAGCACTGGTCAGTTCTACACCTTCAGTAGGATCCATGTTATAAATAGGTTTACTGAGTTATAAAGAAAAATCTGTGAGTGTCTCAGACATGAAATGGGAGAAGGAAAGCAAGCTGTACAACACTAGTAAGCTTATGTGCCTGCATAAAACAGCAAGCTGAATAGTTTGTCAGTCCTAACTCATGGAGGACTTCCATGGAGGACTTCCATAATCTTTGAGGAAAAAAAAAAAAATTAAAATTTGTCTCTCATGTAAAGAACTAAGATAAGTATTTTAAGAACTAAGAATAATGATTCTGTTCCAGGCCTTACCTATTATACATAAACTACCCTTAAGCATTACTCACCAATGACAGAGTTAATTTTAAAATAATATGGAAGTTGTCCCATCAGGTTCTCTAGTTACACAGGAACTTCTTCCATCTCCACAAACACAAATTAATCAGAAAATTACAGAACTGGATCCCAGAAACAGGAATCTGTTCCCCTGCCTCTTCTGCCTAAAGCAAGTCAGTTTTGTACATGACTTTTTACCAGGTGTACTAATGTATATTACCACTGAGATTCTATAAAACTCCTGATTCAATGGAGCTTTAAGTGTCTGGACTCCAAGTATTTAACTCAGGTTTATTAGCTCACTGCTTTTTAAGGTGCCTTAGGTGGATCAGGCTCTGCCTAGTAGGCTATGTATGTTAGGTTTCCAGCAATATTTTTTTTTCTTGTTTCTCCCTTATTTTTCACTGAGGATCCCAGAAAGACCAAAGTAAAGCTAGTAAACCAGAAAGAGTACTTTTTTCGAATCTCACCAACAGTTTACAACAGCTTCTGTGCTTCATTTTTTTATTTACTTGGTTCACATTCTTCAGAGTAGGCTGTAAGTTTTAGGCATCAACTTGCAAGCCTTCAGACCTTGGAATAACAAAAAATAAGGGCTGTTTACAAAGAACATCTACACACATTTTCATGTGTGCGCACACATATACTTGCCAACTAAGGAGTGAAAAAGATGTCTTTGGATTTTTTGCTTCTAAAAGAAAAAAAACAAAGGCCTGCCACTCTCAAAATTGTAATGGATACCAGAATGGGAAATTGATGCATTCTGGTAAATTTAAAACAATTAACATGCTATTCAAACCCTGGCTGAATCTGATGCAAGCTATGGATGCCAAGGCCTTCTGAAAAGCAGATCCCTGTGAAAATATCAGAAGTGTGAAAAACATTGTTGGAATCTGATCCAAGTGTTTAAAGGACTAGCAAAGAAAAGGCAGGCTTAGATTTCCTCTTACCTTACAATCCTGGTGTTTGAACCCAGCATCGTACAGCCTTCCATATTCTTGTCTGTTGTGATGGCTTATGCAGTTTCCAGAAGCTCATGATTAGTGATATAAAATGGAATTTCTGAGAAACATCAGAAATTCAGAATTAGCAGTGGCCTGGTAAGTCTTATTATCATTTTAGAGACTGTGGAACCTTAAAAAGTAAGCCTCTCCAGGGAATTGAATGACTGAATGTTTTCTGAAGGAGCTTGTCATATACAACTGGGACAGGAAGAGCCACCAGAAAAAAACTCATGTTCAAGAAAAAAAATGTGGGAAAAGTTCAAAAGCTCATTTGGACCTATGCCTCCCATGAGAAAGGACTGAGAATGTAAAGATGAATATAGCAACTGGAAAGAGAAATAGAATCATAGAACAATAGAATCATAGAATAGTTAGGGTTGGAAAGGACCTTAAGATCATCTAGCTCCTGCCATAAGCAGGGACACCTCACACTAAACCATGCCACCCAAGGCTTCGACCAACCTGGCCTTGAACACTGACAGGGATGGAGCACTCACAACTTCCTTGGGCAACACATTCCAGTGCCTCACAACCCTAACAGTAAAGAATTTCTTCCTTATATCCAATCTATACCTCCCCTGTATAAGTTTTAACTCGTTACTCCTTGTCCTGTCACTACAGTCCCTAATGAAGAGTCCCTCCCCAGCATCCCTATATGCCCCCGTCAGATACTGGAAGGCTGCTATGAGGTCTCCACGCAGCCTTCTCTTCTCCAGGCTAAACAGTCCCAACTTTCTCAGC
>JBCJKH010050971.1:6189-28000 GCA_039877255.1 Loriculus beryllinus | reverse complement strand
GCACCCACATGTATCACTAGAAGTGGGTAATAGTCCATGGGACTTACTAGAGCAGGCAGCCTCTCTGCAACATCCCTGATCCGTGCCCCTGGTAGGCAGCACATCTCCCTTGAGACCGGGTCAGGGTGACAGATGGGTGCCTCTGTGCCTTTCAAAGTAGAGTCCCCGACTGCTATGAGCCATTGCTTTGTCCTGGCAGCACCAGTGGAGATCTTCTTTACCAGTGCATCAGCTGCTTGTTCATGTGGTGAGGTGTGTGTTTCCTCATTAGCATCCTGCAGGACAGCAAAGCAGTTCTGGGTGGGGACAACAGATTTAGGAGGAAGCCCCTTGCTTTTAATTGTCCTCTTCCTCCTTTTTTTTGTTGGTTGTTTTTGTTACTATTTCCCAGCTTCCTGGGTTAACAGCCTCCTTCTTTCCTCCATGAGCTGTAGTGGACGCTTGAGGCCCCCGCATAGTTAGGGCCAGGAGCAAGCACTGCTGCTTCCTCTCCGCTCCCCTGACATCTCGCAGCCTATTAACAGCATCCCGCAGCTCAGCCCCTGCTGCAGGAGGACCTGCACCAGTGAGCACCGAGCGCAGCCCTGCTCATTGCGCACCCTCCCCTCCCCAGAGCAGTGCAGGCACTCCCTACACCCCGAGCTCTGCCCTGCAGCCTCCCCTCTCATCGGCTCTGTCCGGTGCCTGCGCTGACACCGCCGGGGCAGCCGGATCAGAGCTCCCAGACCTTGTCCTGGTCATACATCGAGTGCTGCCCATCCCGCCCGCCTGCCTCAACCCGCCTTGTTCGCCGCGCTCCTGTTCCCCCGCTCCCTGGCCTGGTTTTTACCCTCTCAGGGGCTGGTGCCGCTCCTCCTGGCTCCGGCCCCTGTCAGTCCCCGCTCGCTTCGCCTTGCTCCTGGGCAAGGCCTGGAGAGGGCTTGAGGCTCCCACGGTGGCTGCTGCTGCTGCTCTGAGGTGAGGCTCCTGGACGCTGAGCTTCCCCCAGCTCAGGTGTAGAAGGCGTCCTCTCTGGAGATATTCACCTCAGCAATTCATACTCCCCTGAACTAATGCATTTTGACAGCTCAGTTACAAGAAGAGTTGAAAATAAAGTGCTGGGGTGACATTTGGGTGTTTCTTTAACTCAATTTGCAAGCCACTGGGGGTTTTTTCCCATCGGGGACCACGGAATTTTTTGGTACAAAGGGCTCGATCTGGCATTTGCACTGAAACTAGTGCATGTCTGCCTAGGTCTATGATAATGCTGGTGATCGCAGTTCTTTACTATTGAGATGATTTCTAGGTTATCAAGCTATTTTTTTTTTTAACTAAATATTGGGAACTAGGGAGGAAGGAGGAAGTATTCCATCAGAAGGCAAAGACAGAGAAATGATTGCTCTCCTCCCAGAATAAAGTAGAAACTGAATACATTTAAAAGCAATGTAATGGCTCAGGCCTCTGATTTTTGTAATTATTTTTCTTCTCAGAGGAAAATCACAGTGATTCGATTGAAAATAAGAATTAGGAAAGTTGCTGTTGTGTTTCACATCATGAGAAATTAATCTTGATTTTCATCAGTCAGCGGGAGTGAAACTCATCGGTGCAGTAAACCAGAATAAGGGTGTCCATGCACCACAGAAATATGGCGTCAACTCGCTTCTGACATTAGTCATCTCTAGTGGCTAAACTCTGTACCAGTTCTCTGACCAGGAAATTACTGTATTGGGAACACGAGGTATTCTAAAATTGCACTGTTTATCCGTATCATACTGTTACTGCTGCCTAGAATGTTGACTAGCTTCACCTCAGGGTCTCTTTAATGACTTTCATTTCCCAATTTTCTCTTGCTCATTGAATGCGAGTGCTCAGGACTAATGTCCCAGGAGATTGCTGTCTGCGTTTTTTTGGGTGGTTGATTCTCATTTTGCATTTCTAGCGCACATTCTTTTCTCACTAGGCACTATTTTGTCCTACTTTGTCTCTCTTCCTGTAATGTTTATAGCACCTCACACCTCAGTATCACCTACAAATTTTATTGATATTCTTTTTCCCCTTCTCCAAAATGCAGGGCTTTTTTTGGTATTTCTTTATGATGAAGCATCCTCTCCTCCATCCTCCCCACAGAATCACAGATTTCTTAAAGCAATGACTTAAAGAGGTAATATTGTTTAATTGGAAAAATACCTCATTTACCTCCTTTACAGAGTAGTTTAATCATGTCTGCTTCATAAATTTGGAAAGTTTACAACTGAAAAATAGCAGTATGATTCAATACTCTGAAGTCTGGAAAATGTGAACTGGTCCACACTTACACCTGGTGCATAAAATAGGCTAATTTCTCCCTAATGCGCCTCAAGTGTCTTTATAGGAATGTCTTTATGGCAATGTAAAGCCTAAAGCAGATGTATTTTCTTGTCTGTGCATAAAACCAGGAACTGATGTTATTTGTGTTCTTTCCTTTCATATTGTCATTGTCTTTTGTCAATTGATGCCACTGAAGCGGCTGACTATTTTGAACCACACTTTCCTTTTCTGTGTTATAGCTATACTGGGGACCTACAGTGAAGAAAACCTCCTTTAGGGGATGATTTATACACTTCTGAAAGCGCTTTTTTGCCTCTGAGAATCACTAGAATGCTACAATTCAGAAGCTGGGTTTGTCGTGTTTCCCCTTGACTGTCTAACGTACTTTCTCAGGGCTCCTTGATCTGTAAGCTCACTGCTACTTCTTAATCCATTCTTATTTTTCAGAAAGACATACAAAGGTTATAGGAAAACATATTTACAGTAAGATCAGAAAGAGCAGACCAGTATTTTGCAAACTGACTACTAAACAGGCCACATCATGATTGTGTATTTTCTACCTCACTGATCTTTGCTGCCTACCTATATTCCTAGTCCTCTTGACATTGCCTGGCCCATGTGTATATTTTTCCATTATGAGATGATTACATGTACTGTTTTTCCTTCAGTCTCACTGAAAATATTCATATCAAGTAGTTGCACAGAATAATCATTAACATTTGTGCTGGGGGAATCTAGAGGTTTTATTTTCTCTTGATTGCAGAAGAAATCTATGAAGTTTGGCAAGCTGTTCTTTATGCAAATGCTTGCTTTTCTCATCATCAATACAATGTCCTAGTTATTTAAGGGTTTGCTAGTACACCACAGAACCCCATAGTTTATTTGCACTTCAGAGACTGACAGGGATTATTTTTAGATTTGTAAGCAGTGCAGTGGAGTGGTTGTGAAGTAAATACCCGGAAAGGAAGGAAGGAAAAAATCTGGCCTTTAGAGAGGTCCAGCTGGAGCTGTGCAGAGCTGCTCTGCCAGGGGCTACGTGAAGCTCAGCTCCAGAAGCTGCTGTCTGCCTCTACGCATTCTTCTGCAGTTCTCCTGGGCAATGGGCACAACAGGGGGGTATGAGATGAGGCTGAGGGTCTGTATCTGACCTACTCTCTGGAAAAGCAAATGATGTAGGTATTTACATTTGCGTGGTGTATCTGTTGTTTGATGTTACCTGTAAGGATAGCAGGTATGCTCCAGTCCTCGTTCACACAAAGATGAAGGCAACTGTGAACTCTTGACTGCCTTGCATGTTTATGACATCTCTAACAGATGTTATCAATACCATGTATTTGAGCTGGATGTTGCTTTCCTGCTGCTGGCATTCCTGAAGTGCTGGCTCTATGGTATCTTTATATTTATCAGGAAAGATGAATAAATAAACAGAGATGCTATTTATAAGCCAGATGTAGATGTTATCAACCTCAGCATTACTCAAATGGCATGCTCCTTAATTAGTATAGTGAGGGAAACTTTCCTCTGGTGATTTCAAAATAGGCAAAAATACCCAGCAGAATACCACCTTTTCAACATTCCAGCAGCAACAGGAAACTGGTTACTACAGAAGTGACAGTGGAAACCTGAGAAATGTGGATAGTATCAAAACAGAGCTTTTAGGGAGACAACACAGAATGGTGGCCTTGCAATATAATATTATCTCTCTGTTACGGGTTTTAAAAATTAACAGGAAAAGTTACAGTCTAGCTGAAACTTTGTAGGCAGACAGCACCCTATGGTAACCCACAACATCAGTTTATTCCAAGGAACAAATGTGCTGATAAATGCTACTCTAGAGCTGCATAAGACAGAGAAACCCCAGTGGAAGCAAAAACTAAAGCAGAGTTACAGTAATTAAGTATGTAGTCATAAGAGTGGATTACTTTTGTAGAATCAGTGCAGATAAGTACAGAAAACAGTTTACAAATGTTGTGCAGCTGTGGAAAAAATACCCTTACACTCTGTCAGATGTAGTTTTCTACAGACATGGCACAGTTGGAAGCTACCACCTCTGTCTGGAAGCTAAATACTTTTCATGCTTCTTCCTGGATAAAAGAAGGCAAAGAAAGCAACAAGAGTCACAGAACTAACTTCTCGTCTGTATCAAAATTCTGCCTGATAGGGGTAGAGAATAACCCTTTGGTACTTATACCCATCTTTGGATCTTCAGAAAACATTGTTACTTAGATCTAGTACCTGCTGCTAGAAACATCACAATTTCCACTGGGAAGGCTTGTTCCTTGTGTCATGGGCTATGACAACCAAAAGAAGTTAACAGTGCCTCACTTAACGTGTCCATGATTATGAAGTTGGCACATGCATGTCTCCGGCTGAAAACTTAATTTTAACCCTTCTCTTTGGCCAGACTTCTAAAAAAGGCTTTTTCAGTCTCAAAGAAAAAGAGCATTCTATTGAAATAGAAAAAGTCTTGTGCACACCCAGAAAATATGCTAATGCTGTAGGAAAAAAAAAAAAAAAAAGAGAGGAAAAACCTGACAGATACAGGAAGTTATTATTAATGCAAAGAGGTCATGGAAGTCAAGATGAGCTCCAACTTCCTTTCCACTGGCTCTGTGCTAACTCACAGGACAGTCTCATAATCCATCTTTGGTCCATGATATTTTTGTCCATGATAGGTCTGGACATATGAAGTCAACTTGTAAACTTTTGATGCAATTAATGGGCCACTTTATTCTGCTTCACGTGATACAAAGTAATGTGTCCCTATGTATTGAATTAGAATTATGTCCATAAAGGTTAGAAAGGGTATTTCGCAGTCTGAAACTTTTTTATTGCAGCAGATCTATTGGTTTACAACCATGGCTTTATACTCACTGTTATTCACTACTTCTGTCCTATGCAGCTTTATTCTCCTGGAGTTACAAGGACTCTTAATCTTTCTATTGATAGAATTAAATGAAAAATCTCTTATCTAATAAAGGTAAGTAGGAACCCAATTATACATTACTTGCTTCTGTGCATGGGTAATAGGATAACATGTGAGCTGTCTGAAATTTCCAGATAATGGTTTTGTAGGACTTCTCATACTCAAAGCAGGGTGAAAAGAAGTAATCCTCTTACCATCTCTGTAAAGGAAGTATCACTACTCTAACTTCACAAAAAAACCCCACACCAAAATCCTGAGGCTGAGAGAGCAAATATTTCCAAAAATAAATGCCTAAAAATTAGGATTAAACTCATATTTATCTGCCCCACAGGGTGACTTAATTATCAAATTTCAACATTTTTTAAATCAGGGCGCTTGTTTAGGTGTCTGATGTTTTCAGGTTGGATTTTATCACTTAATTTGATGATCTGTATGGTGGCTTTCCATTACCACTTAGTTACCTTCTTGAACAAATAGTCACATTTCCTAATTCAACACCAGTTTTCAGCAATTTAGACAAATGTTTATACACACTAAGTTTGCTAATTCCATGCACATTAGGCTAGTAAACTCATTCACTACATGGCATGAGGAACAGAAACAGAAGAATGCAAACACAAGAGAGCATTTGTAAGCCTCAAAGAAGACGTCTTTGCATTGCTAGGCTGTATTTACACCCAGTACTGGACTACAAGTAATATGGTCAAAATATTAATGCCCCACCTTAAACACCTACCAGAATTTACCTGTGTTAAGTTTACTAAAAATGAACATTTGCTGTCAGTTTGTGTATGGCTTTACTTCTCTTTACCTGGCCTCTCACAGAAACATCAAAGGGGTTACCCATCGTAGCTCTGATAATTTCAGTAGCGCTATGCTGATTTGTTCCTGAGCTTGAAGCACAACACCAGTATTCAGCTGAACGTTCCGAAGTTTACTCACTTTGTTAGTTCCATTAGGCTTGGATTTAAACTGTTGGTTTCTATTTCAACAATAAATTCATTTCCGTTTAAACTTCAGAGACAAATTAGAACTAATTCTATTTTAGGAAAGGAAAAGCTTTAACACCTTTTGAAATCCATACTTAATTTGCTTTTGATATATTAAATAAGTGCCTTGTTCACATTTTAATTTGGATTATTCTAACTGCATGCAATTTTATTAAATGCAGCAGGAAAATGCTCTTCTGAGTGTGAATTATTGCAATGCTATTTGCTTTTATTTTTCTTTTTTAAAGGAAAGCAAAAAAGAATGAGTCATAATACACTACCCCTATAAATTACAGATACCCTGACAATTCAAGAGCCTGATTAAAATTTATGGAAATTAACAGAGGGGATTCTTGGCCAAGAAAGCACACACAAATTCAAAAGCTAATTGTAACTAGATGAATAAAACAAGAATTTGCTTGTGACTTCTTGCTGCAGCATCCTGTACTACAGTAAAGCACTGGTTCCCAACCAATGAATTACAACTTGTCAGTGAGGCAAGGGAAGCTAAGGAAGATGCTGGTGGTATTAGGAGAGAAAAGAAAAGGTGGTGCCAGTGAGACTTGCTTTACATAATTACACAGGACAGCATTCACTTCAGGAGCACTTCAAATTATGCCACAGAACTAATACAGGAATACTAAATTTATTTGTTTGATTCCTGAGGAGTGATGGGACAAGGATATAATTTTTACATCCAGTTCAAACAGGGCAATTGGGGCAATGTCATTTTCACCCATCTGTCTCTCCTTGCCTTACCTCCTGTAGTGCTTCTGCCAAATTTGCTCTCAGTTACAATCTGTGCAGTCAACATAGAAATCAAGAGGGAGACTGCAGGCTACAAATAAACCCAACAGGAGGGGATAGGATGAGGCATGGAGGCTGTCAGAATGGTCCAGTTGCTGCTGGTTAGACAGTCAATGTCCTGCCTTTGGACTAGGGATGACCGCTTAGTAATTACCCAAGTAATTACCTAGCTGCTTGTCTGCAAGGGATCCCTCTTCCTTCACACCACTGCAACAGAATGCTTGCTGAGACCGGTAACAGGAATGCTAATCAGGGATAATATTTTTTCTGAGCTGCAGCAAGTATGAATCTTGAGATAACATGGATTTCATCCCCCTCATCTTTCCGTGCCTGGCAGTTAGGAAGCAGTGATCACCCACCTCTAAATGTCTTGGAGGTTTTTCAGGGAGAGTCAAATCCCAAATCCCACTTAATAGCACACAGGACAGGCTACTCCAAGTAGCTGAAAAACTGCTTTTATCAATCAAAAATGGTTACATTACTTCTGTGAGGTAATTAAAGCTGTCAGAATTATGACTCTTAGAAGTGATATAGTAACCAAAGTGAGCTCTGATGACTAATGTGGAAGAAGGGGGCTTTGGTTATGTGTGAAGAACTTTTTTCTTGGTTATGTGTGGAGAACAAGTTGTAATTGCTAATGTCCTGTTGTTGTAACATAAAAGGCCATGGATTTTAGAAAGACAGTAAAGCACAAGATGAAATGCACAAAATGAAAACAAATGGTCTATGAGAATCATCTGTTGTCTGTGAGTAGATGGTTGGCAGCAATTCAGTTTGCTTACAATCCTGACAAGCATCTTTTTCTCTGCCAGAGCAACTAACGTGCCTCAGCAGTAGCTGTAGAAGTAGCACAAAGTGATTAAATCTCACTCTTTCTTTCAGGAAATTGCCTATGATGTCTTGTCTCACAACTACATTATGTCTCATTATAAGTTCTGTCTCCTATACAGATTGGACTTGAGTTTGAAAGTCCCACAGAGCATCTGCTGCAGGTTTCCTGTCAATATGCTGCAGATAACAGGAGTATGTTAAATATACATTATTGGAAATTTGAACTTTTTAAATCATGTTTTTGGAACAGTTGTTCTGTAAGTGGAAACATCTTTGTTTCTATTTGCATATTTTCTTTTCTGGAACCAGAGAGGCTGAGAACTCCTTTTTGCCAGTTTGCTCTTGAAGGTGCATACATTTTCTTAATTCAGTTCCTCCAGGCTAAGACATCCACCACAATAACCTACAGAAGCTGAAGAAATACCCACAGTTTTTAAGACAATGTTAACAGAAAGGGAGATTCATATTGGAAATATGCAGGAGAATTCTCCTGCCCTAGAAGGGATTTGGGAATTCAGTCTGTTCTTAGAGTCCTTGGCAAAGCCACTTCTGCCTTGTGGCATCAGCAACTTTTAAGAGGGAAACTAGCTCCTCAAAGGAACCAAGCCCAGCCCTTGTGCCACACGCATGTTGTAAAGGAGAGGAAAAAACAGCCTTGAATCAGGCCTTACATATGGCCTTTAATATTCCCATATTCTATATGAGAATAGAACATTTTCTGTATCATATGAAACACTGATGTGATGAAGAGGATTAAGGATTTGGAGTGTGATGCTGGTTTATTTTATGTATTTGCTGGGATTATTATTTTTTTTAAATAAAGTAGTACTGCAACCAACAGACGTGACCGACCTTGGTGACATGGTTTAGTGGGAGGTGTCCCTGCCTATGGCAGAGGGGTTGGAACTTGGTGATGTTAAGGTCCTTTCCAAAACTAACTATTCTGTTTCTGTGATTCTATGACCAATCATGTGTCTTCCAAATGTTCCAATGTCTGATTTCAAAGATAATTGTTCAAAATCCTATTATTGCAGCAGTGAAAGCTACAAACTGACAGCAGAAGAAGGGACTTTAAATCACTCTATTAGCACTGTGCCATTCTGGAACAGCCACCGGTGCCAGTTAAATTAAGCTGTACTTGTTGAGGAGATCTGTGATGCTCTTCTCCTAGATTGCATTACTCAGAAACTCTGAGGAATTACTGTAAATTGGTACTATACAAATGAGATTTTAGAGCAGGCTCCTATATTAATAAGGAACTTCCACTTCAGATACTGAAAGGTTTTAGTAATCTGATCCGTACTTGATTATTACAGTATGGTTTTAAATGTAAAAATGATTTACTGTTTTTTATTTTCTAGGCTATGAAGTACTTCAGAGAGCAGAAAGATACATAACATCTTCTCCTTCCCTTTGGACACATGAAATCTTAAGGCTTAACATTTCTCCCTGACAGAGCCATCTGTAGAAAATGTCACAGAGCAGCATGTTTTGCAAAGCGGTGGCTGCTGCATACATTCCTTTTAGCTACATGTATTTGTCTTTGAAGAAATGCAGAGTTCATCCAAAATGACTGTAAGCACTTAGGTGGAATATGCTACAGATGTTAATGGGGATGAAGCCAATTGGATTTTAATTATGCACAGAGAATTCCTTTAACAGTATGCTATGATTTCATCATAATCAAAACGAAGTAATCAAAAGGAAGAAATCCAAAGGAAGTCTAGAAACCTGAGAGAAGACTGTAGCATGGTGTGAAACGTATTTGCTCTCCTGCCTGCATGTGGAGGGAGTTTCATTTGTGTACCTGCCTGGCACATTCATTCAGACATAACTCCCTTTTGAGTACTGATGATTTCAATTACAGTGCTTCTGCAGATATCTGATGAAAACTTCATTCCAAACCCTAGACAAGCACAGGCAAAACAGTCATGCCCCAGAGGATAAGATGAAGAGATGAATGACAAGGCAGAAAGGTACTGTGTTCTACCTGAGTGTGGCACAAGGCAAACAGCAAAACTTCAACTGAAACCTCCCATTCCCCAGTCTGATCCCAATGCCGAGCCCAGGAGCTGTTTGTAGTGCTCTCTAAAGATTATTCAACATTCCCTACTTCATGGTACATTTCATCAGAAAAAAACCCAAATATCCCCCCAGTACTCCATCAGGAGTCCCCATTACTCCTCATACAAGCCAACTCTTGGGCAATTTTGGTTCTCCTCCTGAGTCCAGTCAGTGACAGGATTTGCTCTTGCTTACACAAAGTAAAATGGAACAGAGACAAAAACCCCAAACTAGCCCCCTCCCCCCAAAAAAACCCTGCAAAACACACACACACACACACACAAAACCCCTACAACCAAACCAAACCAAACCAAACCAAACCAACAACAAAAAAAAGAAAAACCACAGGAAAAAAGAGAAGAGAAAAAGAAAATAGAATGCTTTTTGGATCTTCTCAAAGCTAGTACTTCTCAGAGAATTAAAACCATAGAATGAAATAAAGAGGAACTGGTAAAAGACCTGTGCAACACTTTTGTCCATTTCCATTTCAATGGGACGGATTTACATTCTTACTCAAGTTCCTGACTGGTATCTCTGACCCAGAATAGCTGTACTGTGTAGGGCTAACCTGGTGATGCTGCATGTTATTGAGGATAACTACCCTCCTCATTTGCCATTAATAAACCTTTCTTAAAGAGATAGGAAACAACAGTGTGTACGATGACAGAGAAATATTTAAAGTTTATAGACTGATAGGTACAAAACCATGTTCACATGCTCAATAGCTATTTAGATAGGAGAAATCTGGTGTTAGCTACTAGCCACAGTAACATAAAAAATGTTTGTGGGATCCTCTTACCACCTTCATCTGCCTTTCAGCTATTTTCCATCAAAGCACAGAAATCAACAGTGGCATGTTTGATAGAACCTAGATTGGTCTGAAGATGTACATGATATCAGCTCAGTCAAGTGTGATAGATTTAATTCATGCAGCACTTATTATTCCCAAGCTTTGCTTGTCGACAGGAAAAAAAAGTATAGACCTGAAAAGCAATCAGGCAGTTTTCAGAAACAGAAATCTTGCGGTGGTTCCATTCTTCCCCTTTCCTTATCAGTTTACATTTCTTTTCTTCACTCTCATTTCTGTATTTTTCATATCTGTAATGCTAGCATTCATAAGAAGGGCAGCTGTTGCCACAGGAAGTCTATAAAATTTTATGGTAATTTTTATAGTACATACACAAATGTTTTAACTATAGCATTATGACAGTATTCTCTGATGGGCAGAGATGATAAATTGTAAATCCAACATGATGAAGCACATTTAAAGTACTAAGGATCACAGATGTTAACTTGCAGATCCCTATCTGAGAGTTTTGGTCTACACTTTCAGTTGGCTTCCGTTTTTCAGAGAGATACCAATATTTTACTTTATGTTTTACAGTTAGTTAATGGCATAAATCCTTTTGCATGAATAGCTCTTCATCTAAACAGATTTTTTTCCATATGTGCAGTAAGGATATTGTAAATTCTGAAGTTTAAATGGGACTCAAGGGGAAACTTGAGAAGGCCGTAGAAGCCCTTTAAGTGTTCCTAACCACATAGAAATCACATCCATTTTATCAACTTTGGAGAGTGGCCATTAGGGGAGGACTGAAACAATTTTAAGAATTTGTCCTGTCTTTATTTTTGCCCAAGTATCTGCTTATGTCCACTGATGGAAAGGGGATATCAAGATGTGTAGACTGTAACAGGACAATTCCTATGTTCTTCTAACTAGCGTGCTGGTATTACTTAGCCTGCTCACTTTTTCCTGTGACCTGGCTTTCTGGAGACTGGTCTTCAGTCATTAACAAGGAATTATATGCATGCTGTCAAACACATAATAGAACTGGTAACATGGGAAGTTCACAGTCCTGATGATAAGACATTTATAGCATCAAATTGTATTGGAATACTTCCAGACCTAAGACCAGGCTTGGTGCTGTCAGAGAGCAGGAACAGCTCCCACTTGTGTGTGACTATCTCAGTGAAACCTTGCTTAAGGTCAGGGCAAGCCACTGGCACACTGTTGCTTGCCATTTAGCAAGGCAAAAATGCCCAGGCAATAATGACATTGCAGTCTGGCATGGCCTAAGATGTGATGAGGTATCATGCATTTACCTCTTGGATCACAGATAGCTGCTGAAACCAGGCAGAAATAATGCTAGAACTGTCCAGGTTGTTTACTGTTAACCAGCTAAATCTGACAGCTTTTCTTCCTTCTGCCTTGCCTCCTCCCTAGCTGAACAGAGAGTTGGAATTATTCCCTCTCCTACTTATTTCTCCTTTCTCTCAGAATATTCGTATCTCTCTCTCTCTCTCTCTCTCTCTATCTATCTATCTATCTATCATCCATCATCTATCTATCTATCTATCTATCTATCTATATTGGTATTTACCTATTGGCAAGAAAGTTTGTGGGCAGTCATCTTGTCATGTAATAGCTACCTTGTATTTTACACTATTTTTGACTTTCACTTGGTATCAGCTAGCACTTCACACAACGAAATATTTCATATGTCCTATGTCTGAGACAGACCAGGACAGGCACCTTAGGTGAGAAGCTTTCTTCTGTAAATTAACTACCCACTATCACACCTATGGGGAAAAACCCTGCTAAAATGCTTAACACTGCTACATAATAAATCAGAGAATAACAAGAATCATATTTTGCAGAACGTAGATATTATGAAAGGCTTGCAGGGCTGCTGTACTATGAATGACAGCCATGGGAACCAGTGGCTTTGTAGCATCCCTGAAAAGGTGACTTGTTGATGCAGCTTTCTATTTTAAGACAATTGTAGCAGTTATTTTCCCAGCTCCTACTAATGTAAGTGGCGTTACACAACAACAGTTTAAGATTAATCACATTTATCAGACATACACGTTCCCTAATGCTTGAGGAAAAGGCCCTAGTTTTCATGTTGTTTCCTCTACCAAGTTGCTGCTTCTAAGTGTTAGATCGGGATATTAGTGCTTGGATATGAGTGCTGCTAATAACAGGGTAATAAACTTAATCTTGGAAATATTAATCTGTGTTCGCTTGTCAACTTTACATTTCTATCTGGTAATCTGATTTCCTGTTTCTACACTCCCACATGACCAAATGCCAAGGTTGCTAAATTAATGGCCATACCTGCATTGCTGTTTGCTCCACAGCAAAGCATTTCTGAGTGGCAAGGGCATGAAGAGAAAGAGAATAACAACATTTTGTACTATGAATAATACAGTGAAGGATATCATACCTGATTTTATATAACCACCATCATTGTTTATCCTATATTCAGTCAAAGAAATATAGCTTCATTCACAGACAAGAAAAGAAAGAGATTTCTGATTTCAAAATCTTAGAGGTTATTGTTGTAATTACTTACTCCTTCTTTCTATATCTCACTTAGAAGGGCTGGTGCTCCAGCAGAATGAACTTAATGTGGGTTTCACTGGCATGACACACATGCAGGACACAGAGAGTTTGATTTTAACTTATGAGAAAAGAAACAGGATGTCTCAGGCAGAAAAGTTCTAAGTATTTCCTTTGGATTTGTATTTTAATAGACTTTATTTCAGAGTAAGATTATATGTAGATGGGAATGAAATTAAGATATTATGCAGTGAGACAGGAAAACAGATTCTTTTGAATGGACAGGGATTAAAAGGCAAGACTATTTGTATTGCATTGGAGGATGAAGATTACTTTAGGTTTAGACTGCACCAGAATCAATTATTAGGTTCTCACAATGAGCAGGAAAAACTAAAATTTTTAATTTTTTTTTTTACATAAACATATTCCCTGCCATGTTTTTTGGGAAAAACTAAAAAGTAGTGAATATCTGCAGAAATCATACCAAACCTCTAGCATATCCAGAATCTCTGCTCTCAAGGTGATTCAGAGATGCCAGGAAAAGGATAGCTATAATTTTACATGTAAGATTTTAAATTACTATGGTGATGCACACTTATATAAAATCTTAAGTTTTCACATTAAATTATTGAGGATTTCTGAGCTGTTACTAACCTGACTCCTAGCTTGCTTCATGAATCAGGGTTATGAATAATTTCTGGTTCTAAATAAAAGTAGACAGGCCATTGCTGTCATTTAGCCGGACTTCCCATCAGCGATTTGTAATGGTAGATCCTTCCCGTAACTGGTACCATCTCCTAACCTTTGGGAAGACTTGCTGTAGGCACAGAACTTTCACACCCTCCTCTGTCTTGCCCAGGAAGGTTCCCGAAGTATGAGTTTCAAGGGATGGTTGTGAGGTCCTAAGGTTGTAAGACCTTAGGACTGTATGTGATAAGAAACGCTTTAGGCTATGTATAGAGAACCTGTGGCTGTTTCGGCCTCGGAACAATGATTTCTCTTTGTAACACAGTCACCCTAACTTCACGATTGTTCATCTTTCTACCATCAAGCATCATTTCTATGTGCACCAAGAACACAGAAATGATTCACAAGAGTGCATATGAAATCACATCATACAAAACCACTGTAGGAACTTCAGTATGGATTAAAGGATTGCATTCTGAAAATTTTCATCCTATCAGTTTTGCTAACAACCCAGCTTTCAAAGTCAGTGTCTACCCATCATTAACTGTATGTCAATAATTTACACGGAAACATGCTCAGAGTTCCTTAAAGACAAGGTGGGATCAGAAATGGGTTTCAAAACCACGAGTGCTAACTGATCACATTCCTCACAGCCACAGCAAAGCACAGAGTGTGAAAATAAACCTTGAGACTAAAACTAGGATCCAAGTTTTAACATCTTCTAGCACTACAGCTAGATCTTTGTTCTCCGGAACAAACTTAGCGGCCAAATGGAGGTTACAGGCATCCAGTCAACGTTAGCATTATTCTGTTCTTAAAAATACCACAAACAACACTTTTCTTTTTGCAACTGCTGCCTCCATATCCGCAAAAGGCAGTACTGGTCTGACCCTGCTGAGCCTGCAGCTGGACAGCCTCAAACAATAGCACCAAGGGAGGTGTGAACTTCCCAACCCATTCCTGGGCTGCTCACTTTAGAGCCTGTTCATTTACATGCTAACACTATTAAATAAGCAAAACACAAATGGATTTTTTTTTGTTTGTATTTTTTCCTTAAGGCAGCTGGGCTTGTTTTGGCCTTTTGGCAGTGCAGGCACACAAGGCAAACCAAAAACCAGCATACAAAGCAAAAGCAACCCAGATGTGAGGTGCCAGTTTAGAGGAATTAAGGAGAAAAAAAAAAAAGGCAGCAAAGAAAAAACTGTTTTCTAAACTGCTTCTTCTGAGCATTTATCCAGATTTAATGGCTACATTCATTCAATTGATGTGCAGTTTAGCCAGCCGGCAACACATGAATACCTTCCACAAATGATAGGATTTGCCATTTCCCACCTCCTCTCCCTCCATCCCCCCGCAGAGACGTTCCACAGATGTGAGTGTTTTCCTTCTGTTCTTTTCCTTATCTCCATCCCCCTCTGTGTAATATTTTAGCAAATAATGAAATGTACCACATGTCTCCAAACAAACAGGCACAAGAATGCTGAAGAGGAGCCGCTGCTGCCACTTCACTGCTGTTTCTTCCTTAACTGAGTCAGTCTCTTAATGCAATTTTCTTTGCTTGTTAATTATTTGCCAGATAAATATCGATATGTTAATGGGTTTCAAATAAGTATCCAACAACATATTGCTTTTTTTTTTAAAAAAAAGAAACCCAAAACCAGATATTTTCACCTGGGATGGGTGCAATGTCTAAGGATAGGTAGAGAAATTCTTACAAAAAGAAAAAAAGAGAAAAAGAAAAAAGGAATGAATGCAAAAATAACGGAAAAGAAAAGGAAAAGACAGCAGTGGAAGGCAAATCTGACATTTAAAACTAGGCTCCTGGCTGGTGCCCATGGCAACTCCATTGACAAGTTGGTAAAAACTATTCTCTTTTTTGATTGCTTTCAAGGATAATCCTTGCTTCTCTTTCCCGGGAACTATGACAGATTTCCCTTTCTAGTGACTGTGCAGGGGTTTCTTTTGTAATGGCAGTAATAAATAATGGAGTGCTGATGTCCTCTAGGATGACCAGCTGTGAAATGTGACTGTTTAGGAAGCATTTTCACACTCATCTACAAATAAGGCATTTTGTGGGAAGGAATACAGGTATCTTCAAATGCTTTAGATAATGTATTTCTGCTATTTTAAAAATTCTAAATGGAATCCAGCATTAGGAAAAATTTAGTTTAAAGGAAACCAACTTAAATTGCTCCATTGAGCATCAGCATGTGGTATTCACGATTTCTAATTTTAAATATGGTTTCCATCTGCTCTGTTGTTCAACAATCTTGGCGAAAACTGTTAGAGAGCAAGAGAAAGGGGAGGTGAGCAAGCATACACATATTTATGCGAGGTTATGCTTTATACATGGTATACTTTTGAAGCTGCAGTGTGTTGGTTCTTTATCTGAGACACATAGGCACACACTTCTACTTTCATCCAGCAGTTGGGTCTGGATCTCAGAACACCACAATGGTAGGTGGCTTCCCTTAGGCCTGTCCAGCACATCAGGTGCACTCTCAGCTGCCCAGAGACAGCAGGACGGGTTTTTTTCCTCTCCTAAATGAGAAAAGATCTTTTGAGCAAAAATCATGCAACTACGAAGTCAGAGAAATAGCATTACCAACCACAGGTATCTACCAGGGATATCCCTGTATCACAAACCAAAGAAATCCTGGTCTTCAGTTCTACAGGTCTCAGTTCCAGCATGTAATTTAGAACTGCCTCAGGTACTAAATCTGTTCATTTAAAAAAGTGGCACTTGCAACACTCACTAAACATTCCAATTGTATTACATTCTTTGGGGTGAAAAAGAAAAAAAAGAATTATCAAGACAGTGCATAAAATTCCTCCAGATAATATCTTCACTGCTGTTTGTGAGGGGAAGCCTAGCCCCCAAGCTCCTTCCTAAACATGTTATGCTGTATCCTTAGCTATGCTGTGAATCAGGCTTCTTTAGAACAAGAATGGAATCAGCTGCAGAAACAAAGCATCTCTCATAGGGACCTGCTGCTCTTATTTCCTCACTGAAATAGAAGCAACAAATTTAGCATTTCTAATGACTCTTACCACACTAGGCAGAAAGAGAAAAGACTGCCAAAAACTGTATAGCCTTGTAGTAGTAAGTGAAAGTCAGCATGATAAAAGGCACTCAGAAATCCTAAACAGCATATACAAGACATATAGCTCCAGCCCAGAAGAGGAAAAATACAATGGAAATAAGTATAAAGATATACAGTTTACATGATAGTCGTAAGGTTTTATACTGGCTTTAGACTACAAGTTTTTAATATATTTAACGGCCATTTGGAAAACAGGCGTGACACAAATGCGGTGATACTACATAATGCAGAGAATAAACATGTCTAGGAGGACAAAGAAGAGCCCAAGAAAGGTAGGCAAAAGAGGCATGACAGCAGAAGGAATTGCTTGTTAGTAAAAGCAAAGTGATATATAACCAGTTAACTTCAAACTGTCTGTGCTGTGCTTCTGAAAGCACCCAAGAAAGCTAAGAGGACACCATTAGGGACAGCTCCATGAAAACCTCCTGTCTCTGTGCCATAGTAGTTCTAAAAACCTATTTCTTACAGTGGGGTTGGTAGGAGCATGTGAGTGTCTTAGGACTGTAAAGCCTTTCCTTTCAAAGCCCTCCAACAATGGTTACAAAATGGGCTAGGAAAAATAGTTCTGCAGGTTTGTTATGTAAATCAGCAGTTCACTTCTTGGCAAAAATAAGTTCATTTTGTTCATTTCTTGCCATTGGTAACAGACACACACATGAATCTTGGGGGACAGGACTGAAGGCTATAAAAGGATCAATTTAGATGATTAAAGGAATGCAGACATTTCCATATGAAGGAAGATTAACAAGTCATGGGGCTGGTTTCAATGTTCTGTTTGTACAACGTTCATTATAATGTTACACAAATGACAATAATAATGAGCAGTAGGAAGAGATCAGTACTGTTCCAATTAAAGAGGATACATCTTAGGGAAGCTGTGATACTAGGCTACAAAGTAGTGTGCAGATAGGCTGTGCATTTTTATAGGCCTGCTTACAGCATCTGATCAAGGAGGATGTCTAAAAGCAAACAATGTAAAACTGATACAATGCACTGCATAATGAATGAACCCATTGCAACCATCACTGAAAGCAAGGTCTCAATGAAGTTTGAAGAGATGTACATTTTTATAGTTATGAAATTCATACCTCTTTCTAAAATTCATAAAAAGCCTTTCCTAAACACAATTATAAAATATTACAAATACAATGAAGGAGGAACATCTCATTCTTCAGGTGCTGGTTCAAGAAGGCAGTCACGGATTAACCTCATTTTTACTTATGGATATTTCCATATAGATCACGATGATAACTCAAGTCAAAATTAGTCAAGAACTTAAGCAGCCTATACAAGCTGATGACTAATTGATGAGAGGGCAAAAAGCACTTCAAATGTGCATAGTCCATTGCTCACACTGTCACTGCACTGTAACTTTAATTGATATCAAGATTTTCTTCCCTCACAAGCCATAGCAGCTCTAGTGACAGAATATTTGACAAGGTAGAGAGTTTGGATTAATGTTTTTCCTGAATGGGTTTAAAAAAGAATTTAATGAGTGATAACTGGTTTGAGAAAATGTGCTTGCTTTTAAAGCAGAAAGAGGAGAGATTAGACAAGGAAGGAATAAATAGCCTGGGAAAAGCAGATGGTGTGGTGGTTGTGATTGACCATCAGCTGGGATGGACGTACTGCAGCTGAGATGCAAACTATGTGTATCTACATTTTAAGGTGCAAGGTGCTTCCAACACCTGTACAAAAAAGATATGCTTGGTTTTCTTTACAGGCTTTTTTGCCAGCAGCATAGCCAGAACAAATGACTACACAGTCATAAATTAGTTGAGAAAGTTGAGTAATATTTAATTTAGTGATTATTAGTGCTAGCTGTTAAAAAGATTAAAAAAAAAGAATGAAAAGAAAGAATGGACACATTGTACTCTTCAAAACCAGCTGATAAAACAATCAATGAGCTCTATTTTCAAGAAATTCTCTGCAACCACCAGGGCTTGAAACTTTTGTTTCTAAAGGAAATTGAAATTCTTTATTCAGCTGCTTGAGTAGAAAGCCTGACACTTGAAATAAATATCAAATACTGCAGCAACCACCATTTTTAAAAAAAACCAACAAAACCTAAACAACAAAATACCAACAAATGAGTTCTAATCACCAGGACTGGGATCACTGTACTACTAGAGTGCTAAAATATGCTTATATTACAGCCTGTTCTACTGGAGAGAGCGTTTGAGAACAGTGAGACAAGATCTATTTGTGGCTTTGGGGCAATTATAAAAACTACCTGTAGAGTTGCTTCCCACTTTTATTTAGTGAGACAGCATTGAGTTTACAAATCTGTACAACTTTTGGTCGAGCTGGCCTGCCATTTCAGTTTGGGTTGTATGTGTAACTTCACTACAAATAACAGTGAGCAAGATACTCCAATGTCCTACTTTTAATTCCTTGTGAGAATAACAAGTCACAGGTTACCTTAGCTGATGTTCTAGCTACAGCAAAGAGAGTAAGGGTTCAGAAATCTCAGCAATGGATGTTGTGTGTAGGCAACACATGTCAGCCCAAATGTAGTTCTCTCCCTACTCCTCCTCTGTTCCTTGGAATTGAATGCAAACAAATACATAGACATACATAAATACAGAGATAATGGTTTAAAGCGTCAGGGCCATCATTTCAGTCCAGGGAATATTATTTTTAACAGTCTACTTGCAGAAAAGACATACTTAAGCAGCTTCAGCCTCTGCACTTCTCCTAGCTTCTCTTTAACATTTGGGAACCAAGAAAAACTCAAACTGAAATATTGTCTAGAATGTAGTTTCCAAAATGCATTTTCAAAGATAGATTTAAAGATCTTTTAGTACTGGCCAAGCTGTGTGGGAGGGCACAGCAGGACATTTATATGGCTCATGGGAAAGGGTGGGAGGTGAATTTCCTATGCAAATGTAGAACATGACATGGATGGGAAGGAGGAAGGAAATTAAGCACAAATACCTCTTTTTATCCCCAGAGCTTCATATTACAGATACTATTTATACTGTTTGTTCCATAAGGAAATCTATGGATAGTAAAATGAAGTTTCCAGCCTTTCAAAAGATAAACAGCTTGTTAAGTGAAGGGGAGGAAGTGTTAATAACTTGCATGCACACAGCTTTAGCATATGATTCTTTAATGTATCATTAATTTCCGTGACATGCTAACATTGTTCCTTTAGGTGCTGCTTCATAAAGATAGTACTTCAAAAACAGTATTTCTGTTATAAACCTCATACAACAGTAAAAATACCACTTGCCAGTCCTTGAGATATATTAAGTGATGATTTGAATATCAGGAATTCGGACCTGTTTTTAGAAGTACCTGAGAGTTATCTGAGAGCACTGTTCTTCAGGCATTGATTGCATTTGGACTGTAAATTAATGCACTGTTTCTGCTGGACTAAGCTTTAAGCAGAATAACAAACCTCCTTTAGGATATACCAATTACAGATTCACAGACACCGAACTTGACTGACATTTTAACACACAGATTCTGCTTTTCCTAATTATTTCTTGGCAACCTAAACAAAACCAGAGCTGGTGGCAGAGGTGCAGAAAAGGGGGGTCAAATACACTGGACGCAGGAGCAGCCATCTATGCAGTAAGTGGGGGACTGGAGTTTGAAGGAGAAATGGGGAAAAGGAGACTCTTACCTCACTTGTTCTACTTATAAATAGGTATAATTTATACTTCCTTTTGATCAATTATTCAGAAGTTTGTAATTAACAGATAATGTAAGAGTAACAACTGCAAAATTAGGAGAAATCAGATGTGTCAAGAAATCGAAACAAGCTTCTGCCTTTCTGCATTTAGGCTAGACGTTACCTTTACAAAACAAGAACAGCAATTCACACTTGTAGAACTTCCACAAATGGGAAACCTTGAAGTACCAGGAGCTGAAAGGAAGTCCTCAAGACTTCAATCTCATGCTACATAAAAAAAATATCTTGCTTTCTGCAGTAAAAAGAAACCCAGACCTCTGGCCATGAAAAGTGTATGAAGCTACTCCTGCTTTGTCAAGAGGAGAGTCTCAGGGACCAAAACTCATTGGCCATTTGGGAGGTCCCAGGGATGAAATTACCATCACTGAGCCTAAGGCCCTGCAGGTACTACAGCTGACTAACTTCCTACAACTGCAAGCTCACTGACCCCTGAATAGCACAAAGCCAGCAAGAACAAGCTTGCTCTGGCCTTGCAGCTTCTTTTGCAGTGTGTGGTATTTGTGTGACCGAAGTGATGTTATGTCATTTCCAGACAGAACAGCTCAAGAAGAGACTGCAGGACTCCTGTGGACATCCCCCTTCCTCCACGCAGGTACCTTTTGGCCTTTGAAACTGCAGATGGAGGCTTTCGCTCTCAAAAGGCTGTTAGGCTGTCAGAAACCTTTGACAGAACTGTAGCAAAATTCTCCTAGCAATTCCTTCCTCACTGCCTCTGGCCAGCCTGCATTTCTCTGTCCTCATTTGACTCTAAAGAGCGAGCTAGACATCCGCTCCACTTCCGTCTCCCTAGCATAACTCCTTAAATCCAGCTCCCCATTTTGAGTTACACGTCAGCTCCCTTCCAAATGCAGTACAGGGACAAAATCACATCTGCATGTGACAGAGAAGGAAGAGGTTTCTCTGCTGTGGTATTTAAAATCCACCTCAAACTTAAAAAATGTCTATCAATCAGCAATAGAAATAAACCCAACCTTTTTCCTCTCCAGGCAATCAAGAAGATGTGAAGGTGTAAAGACATGTATCCTTAGCATGTAAAGGCATGTATATTTAAGCGTGCAAAGATGTGTCTTTTCC